>PVJH01002354.1:37074-171396 GCA_004026705.1 Nesogale talazaci | reverse complement strand
TGCAAAGGACTTTATCATAATGTTTTATTAGTGATTGCATATAATGGCCAATGAGGGAGATGGTGATGTTTTTACCATGCAAACAAAAATGAGGTCCATGCAGGCTAATCAATTTGCACTAGCCCACACAGAAAGGATTAAACATTCCTGGCTTATAGGTGCAGGTTTCAGAGGTGCACTTACTTTCTGCTTTCACAGATTGCCATTATGATTGTACAATGCAGCCCCCATTGAAGTTGAATAGCAATGTGAGATGCTTTAAATATCCGTGCCAAATGTAAAATCTTTATAAGGTGCAATGAGGACATCATAATGGAAAAAGCATTTGAGTGGTTTGCCACTTTCTTCTTTATTTTCAAGACCCCCACATTTTTTCTGATTCTCCCAGTTCATCTTCAATGACTCCTGTTATACCTCTGCTCTCCCTTCCATGAGCATTCCCATGGGTGAATTCTGGGCTCTGTGGTTTTTTCCTCCCAACTTTAAATAATGCCATACCATGATTGCATTCCAAATCAGCAAACTGCTCTCTCTCTCTCTCTCTCTCTTCCAAATTTTACCTGTCCATGTATTCACTTGTTGATTCAATACCTATTTCTTGTTTATACTGTATACCCTGGGAGCACAAGGCAAAAATACTATGAAGGGTTTGAGTTCTCTCAGTGTTCATGGGCAATCAAGAAATGTCCATATATGACAGAATCGTACCATGTGATGAAGCGGGCTGCTAGCCAACCTTGTGGCTACTGGGATACTCCTCAGGAGAAAGACTTCCTACTCCCCTAAAGATTTAAAGCCTCAGAAACTCACCGTTTCAGTTCTCGTCTGTTACAGAGAGTCTTTATAAGTGGGAATAAATTCCATGGTAGTGAGTTTGGCTCTGTTTGGTATGTTCCTCATTTTCAACAACTTTTAAACACCAATCACCAATAAACATTCATCTATCTTGACTGTATGCTTGATCAATTTCAGACTGAAAAAGTTGGTAGAATTCTTCAATTCCTTCATCACTAGCTTCAGTGGGTGGTAGCTAAATTTGAAAAAATATTTGTAATAACTGGATTTCCTTATAATTGTATAATTATTATTCTGTCACAGACAGCATTGGACTTAAATAGATCTTGAAGTGGTCTTCTGATGGTGAATGTGAAGCCATTGCCCTTAAATTTGCCATTGCTAGCATAGTAATTTCCATGATTGTCTGGTCTAAAATAGCTAGTACTACTACATTTCAGTTTATTAAAGCTTAGAATAGCAATCATTGGTCATTGCATCTAATTTTTGATGGCTTCCAATTTTCCTAGGTTTATACTTGGTATTTTCCACATTCTGATTATTGATGGCTAATTACAATAGCTTCATACTAGTTTGAGTCATACTTCATCATTCGGCAAAGAGTCTTTGATTCTTCCATATCATTAATGTCAGCTCTGCTTTGAGGCAAAGTCTCTTCCTCAGTTGTGTTTTTATTACATTCCATGCTGAGGGCTTTATCTTTTTTTTCATGTTTAATCATTTTATTGGGGGCTCATACATCCTTTCTTATAATACATAAATACATATATTGTGCCATACTTCTTCACATGCCTGCAGCTGTCATCGCTCTCTGAACCTTCACCTTTGCATCTGAACCTCTGACCTCAGCCTCCCATCTCTTCCTCTCCATCCTTGCTCCCCATCCCCCCACCAACTCTCAATACTCCATAAATTATTGTTTTGACATAACTTACACTGTTCGATGTCTCCCCTTGCCCTCTCCCCCAGTGTCTGTCCCCCCGGTAGGGGGTTATATGTGGATCCCTGAAGTTGACTCCCCCTCTCCACCCCATCTTCCTTCCACCCATCCAGCAGCTTCATTCCCACTACTGGTCCCATGGGATTCATCTGTCCTGGGTAGTAGACAATGACAGAGGACATTTTGGGGGTTACATGATGGGAAAGAAATGTGGGCTGAGCCCCCTAATTTGATCTAATCCAGAAAGAAGCACTACTGGTTGGATAGTGGGGAGAAGAGGAAGACTGAGGGTCATGGGGCAGATGGGAGAGGAAGGGGGCCCTGGACAGATTTGGGGCTGGGGAGAACAACAGGTGGCCATGAGATGTCAAAAGGACCAGGTCTCAGGCATCAAACAGGAAAAATTGTATCACTGTGAGCGATCTCACATCAAACAACTACTGAGGACAGTGGGAATTGAGCAAGAGTGGTAAAGATGGCTGCTGATACATGGCTATCAAAAGATGTGATGTAAAAGTTTCAGGGTGAACAAACGGTTATATGGACCAGGAACAACAAAGCCCACCTTAAAAGATGCACACCAACCTGTGTGACCATGAGATGTGGAAAGACCCAGATATCAGACATCAAAGAACAAAAATCATATTACTGTGTGCCCACCCTCGCAAAAATATCATGGAAGACAGAAGAGAGCAGACACAGACAGAGAGGAGAAATCTGATGGCACCCAACTACCCAATAATAAAGCGCCTGGGATCGCAAAGACTTGAGAGTGAATGGATGGCCATCTCGCCCAGAAGCAACAAAGCCCACATGGAAGAAAAAACACTAGCATGTGTGATCACGGGGGGGCTGAAGGGAGCAGATATCAAACAAAAGGAAACAAGAACCATGTCACTATGAATGGGGGAGAGCACAGTGGGGACCCAAAGGCCCACCTCTGGGTAATTGGACACTCTTGCACAGGTGAGTCTTGGGGAGGAGACGGGCTAGTGAGGCTCAGTGAGGTGGCAATGAAGCACACAACTTTCCTCTAGTTCTTGAAGGCTTCCTCCCTCCAACTGTCATGGTGCCAGTTCTACACTACTGTGGAGATGAGAAAGAGGGCTTTGTCTTATGGCATTGTAGAGACAGTGTTCTGTTGCTACTCATAAGATTCTCAGTTGCAAATCTCTCAGAAGTTGATCACCACTTTGTCCTTCCCACTGTTTTCTTACTCTTTCTTGTTGCTTCCCTGAAATCTTTACACTCTGGGTGATCCTGCTGGGGTTTGAAATATTAGTGGCAAAATCTCCAGTATCACAGCACCACACAAGCCACCACAGTACAATAACATGACAGGTTAAGGATAGTCCTCACAGATTATTTACGGTCTTGGAAATTCTATATGGAAATTTTCATCTGTCCTTTAGGGGGTCTTTATAATTAACTAAATGGCATTTCAAGTTAGTCACTTGACTACTGACTGCAAGATTGTCGGTTCAAAGTCATCAGAGTTCTGAGGGAGAAAGATGAGGCAGTCTGCTCCTGGAAAGACTTACAATCTAAGAATAAATAGAGTGACCAGGAGGTGGAATTAAGTCAATGACTGGCCTTATTTTTTTTTAATTGGGTTGCTTTATTTCAGACTGAGAACAGTGAGTTAGGTTTGTTCTTCCTAGCTCAGACTCCAACTCAGAAGTGAACCTAAAGTCACACTTGCACAATAATGGGCTGACTCTCACATGGAAGGTAAATAAAGACGAGAAATGACTCACTGGTATGTAAATAGCATAACTTTAAAGGTTATATCCCTAACTTGGATTTCTAACGACTGTGGAGGACTTTAGTGTAATAATTCAAAGAATGAGCAAATGTTGTGGTCAAAGTAGCTTTAGTTTCAGTATTTCTTTGGTCACTTTCCAGCTAACTTTAACTTTTGTAAACCTCAGTCCTTTCTCCTGTACAATGGAGCCTATCTATTTCATAAGATTTTTATTAGAAGCAATATATGTAAAGTACTTTAATCATTCAGTGACCCCCTCAAGAAAGAGTTTTTTTATAACTGTGTATTTTTTGTGGAACTTTTATTGTTTCACCTGTCTCTTCAACTGTAGAAAGCCTCGCCAGAAATGAAAAAGAGGCTTGGTGCTGCCAGCATATGGTCCAGAATGAAGGAGATTACTGATTTACATGCTGCCTTCAGTTAAAAAAAAAACTGTGAATTGTGAAATGAAAAAAAACATTTTTCTAGTCTGTGGGCAGCATACGAGGGGTTAGCCCACCCCCACCCCCAAAAACGGAATCCTTCCTCTCACAAAGCAATATATTTCACTTTTCTTTTTTCTTTTAAAACAAAACAACCTCGTCACTTTCAGAGTACTCTCCTTTACAATTAATACAGTTGATAAATCTGCTATTCAATTCTGGCAAGCCCTTTTTTCAAACTCATCTCTTTGGATGGATGAATGCGCCTCCATTTTTTTTGCTTCACCTCTTCTATTTCATCAAATCGCTGTTCTTTTATGTTCATCTTCTTTCAAGAAAACAAAACAAAAACAGTCACACAGACAGATGTCAGGTGAGTAAGGTGTGTGAGCTGAGAGAGACATTCTGTTTTTTGCCAAAACTGATTTGTTAAGATAGTTGTGTACACGGCTGCATTATGGTGGTAAAACTGGCCCTCCATCTGCTACAAATCAGGGATCTTTTGCCAAACACTGTTAGACTGTCTTTCCAGAACTTCAACATAGAAAACTTGATTCACAAACAGTCTGACCTGGTGGAATGAACTCCAAATGTACTAGTAGTCTACATTTTCATCCATTCAGGAAGTTGATGGATGTCCAGAAGGAGATTTGTCATTAATCAACGTTTCACCTTTTCTGAAATGAAAAAAGCCACTCATACACTTGAATTTTTCCCATCATGTGATGTCTTTGTAAGCTTTTTTCAACATCACAACAGTTTCTGTGGCATTTTTCCCGAAATGGGAAACCAAATTTCATAGCTGCACACAGTTCTCCTAAGTCAACCATCACAAAAAAAGCATAGTTTGAGCAAAAGTGCTTTTAGGAAAAAACTCACTGTAGACCGGAGAGAATCTTCTTAGGTCACACCACTGTGTGCACTAAATCAGAGTGAGTTGCTCAATGCTCGCCTAGTGGGGAAAATGTGTCTTGTGAAATTTCTGCTCAGTAGAGCTTTTCTGGTTTCTCTTGGGTACCACACAAGCCACTACAGTACAACGCATGACAGATTAAGGGTAGTCTGTGGTTTAAAATGCAGAAAGGTGTAGAAAACAAATAATTCTAACACAGGAAAGTACTGGTGTTCTCTATGAAGCAAAGGCAGTGATCTAGTGAATCCAAATTCCTGGTGGATTCCTAGGAAACCCATAGAAATCCTGGTGACACAGTGGCCTCAGCTGCTAAGCCAAAGGCCAGTGGTTTGAAATCCCCAGCTGCTCTGTAGGAGAATATGTGGCCATTTGCTAACATATCCAGCAGCACTTTCATTCTCTAGATAAATACAGGATTATTAAGAATAAGCTGTAAAAAAGGTGATCTAATAGAATCCTCTTCACACAAAAAGGAGTTCTAAGAAATATTTCATCTATTTATTTGTGTCTAAATCTTTCAGAACTTTACCCACCCATTGCCAACAAGTCAATTTCAACCAAAATCAAAGCTACGTCAGATGTCTGAAGCTATGAAGCTTTATGAAAATTCCGGAACACTTCAATGTGCTCAAAGGGAACCTATGTATAGATCAAACAGAACAAGTTGTTTAAAATGCAGAAAGGTGTGTCCCCCAAGGTTGTATGGAGCAAAGGTACAGCCATGTGACAAAGGCCCAAAGAAGCGAAAAAAATAAGTGCAAAGTAGTACGGGGAGGCTCTGGTAGATGGAATCCAAAGAACTTCGCAGTGGATGTGAGCATGCACTTCAGAGCAGAAACATGTTTAAACCCTGGCTTGTAAGCGTCTCTTACCAACTTTGCAAATTTGGTAAAGCCATTTAGCATCTTCATAGCTGATTGTCTTTAAACCGTAATGAAGACAGGAAAATCTAGCTCCCAGAAGTAGAATGTGGATTACTTTACATAAGGCACCTAAAAGTTATGTAGTATATGGCAAGAGATCACACAATGATAAATGGTTTTTCTTGCCCAGGAGACAATAAAAATAGAACAGGAAAGAGACTTTTGGATTGAGCACAGTGTGCCAGTCTCATTATTGTTGCTAACCTTCACAGGAGCGATCAGGCCCTGAAGAAGGACATCATGTTTGGTAAAATAGATGGGCAGCAAAGAAGGTAAAGACCCTCCAGGGCATGGATTGATACTGTGGTCGCAACAGTCAGCTCAAGAATAGGAACAATGATGGGGAGGAAGGTGCGGAACTGGGCAGGGTCTCCTTCTCTTGTCCATAGAGTCATTATTGGTTATAGCTGAATTGATGGCACTTCACAACAGTAACAACAACCTTCACAGAGTGCTGCCATTTGCTAGGAAGTGTCTCTGTATTCTTATACGTGTTTCACAGATGAGGAAGCTGAGGCAGAGAGGTTGCAAAAAGCTTATAAACGCTCGCGCACCCTTTCTCTGAGATTTTTGACTAGGTTAAGTCCTTTGAATGAGTTTAATCATTGCCAATCTGGTTAATTAGAAATCAAGGTTTCTCAATTTTGGCAGTGTTGACATGGTAAACCAGAACTTCTTCTCTTTATGGATGTATAGATGAGGTGGGGTGGCGAGGAGAGGTTGTCCTGTGCCCTGTAAAATATTTACCACCATCCCTGGCCTCCATCCTCTAGATGACAGGAGCTTATAACAGCCAAAGATACCCTGGGTATTGATATTGTCCACTGCAAAAAGGAGGTGGCTTGGGGTGGCAGGAAGGTAGACAATCTTACTGAGAACCACTGCTCTATACAGAAGTGCCCCTCTTGACGTAGACAGACAGAGTTATCACCTCTCTGTATCTGAGTTCATAGCTTTATATCGTGTCAAACAGTAAACAAGCTTCCTACTTCTGCGCTTGAGGTTTGTGAAGTAATTTTGCAACCCAACCTGATAATGTAATGTAGGAGGGACTGGACGTTGACTCCCACTTAAGAGGCAGAATTTCACAGGTGGTTGTCTCCCTGAGGTACTAAGGGTCTTTTATCACTATCCTCTAAAGTGGAAGCATATCTATGGGATACCTTTCTGGCTAGGTGCCTCTGTAATGCTTTCAAGCTGTTGTCCACATGAGGTCAATAAATTAAAGTCAGGAAAAGACAGCCCTCCAGAGAGCTGGAAGTAGATCTCTGGATCTCAGTGGGAGCTTTCTGCCAAAGAAGTCAAGACTTCAGCTTCTCTTCACCCCTGGTGTGGCAGAACTTGCAAATGTTATTAGAGTATTATTTCCTCGGGACTGGAGAAAGGTGAAAAATAAGACATTTGTCATGAAAATTGCTAATAGTTCAAGTTGGCCCCTGTTGAATTGACTGTGTTAGAGAGACACATTTTGTCAGACACTTGTTCTTTAAAATATATTGCCCCAAAGCCTGGTATTAATAGCATAGACTCCACCATAAATTCAGTTCTTTGTGCAAGAAAAACTTTGGAAGTGAAAATAAAGGAAATGCATCTTGTGGACTGCAGCAGTAGACTTCTTGGGGTCTGGTGTGCAGAGTAAATGGAAAGTTGGGGATTTGTTTCTTTCTAATTACCCTGTAGAAAACCATTTAGACTGATAATGGTTTTTGTTGTTGCTATTGCTGTTAGGGGCCACTGAAATGATCTTGAATCATCGTTATCCTGTACAAAAAAGTAGAACTGTCTTATATGGTGTTTTTTGTTTGTTCGTTTGTTTGTGGAGGGAGTATAATTTCTAAGGAAGGAGATCACCAGGAGTCACATGGTGGGTTAGAACTGCTCACCTTTTTGGTTATCAACACTTAGCTGTTATGTCACCAATCTTCCTTACAATGGCCTTCCAAGGTTAAACTCACTGCCGTCGAGTCAGTTTTGACATATACTCACCGTATAGAACAAAGTAGACCGATGGGTTTTTAAGTCTTTATGAATGTAGAAAGCCTCCTTGTACCCCCAAGGAGTTGCTAGTGGGTTCAAATTGCTGACTTTTCAGTTAGCAAGCCAACCTGTAACCACAATGACTCCCTTTATAGTAACGATAGGCAGACATCAAACCAGAGGGAGCATTTCCTCTGCTCTCTGAATTTCACTTCCTCTCCTGTCATTGGAGTCTGACATCAAACCAAAACCAAATCCACTCCCATCCAGTCATTCTGACACATCGTGAGTCATCTTACCCAGGGTTCCTAAGGGTGCAAATCTTTCAGAAGACAGACTTATCTTTCTTAAAACCTGCCTTTCATGGGCCTTGATCTTTGCATGTCATTGACATTTTTTTAGTAGTAGTAGACTTTTAAGTTTGGCTCTTTAAGGAGAAAAAGGAAAATATTAAATTTAATTTTGTATTGTCCCCAAAGACTATTGTAGCATTCTTTTCTCATTTTCAGTACAGCTTATTTCTTCTCTGGAAATATGCACTTTTACTTTTTGCAAATGCTGTGCCTAATTGTTGTCTAGGGAGGACAAGTGTTGCATCAGACATTTACCTGACCTACTCTTAGAGTGAAAATTCTTGGGCTCTGTCACCTGATGAGAAGGAGCCCTGGTGGAATCAGTAGCTATTCATTGGGCTAACCACAACAGCAGTTTTGAAACCACCAACTGCTCTGCAGGCAAAAGCTACGTCTTTCTTGTCACATAAAGAGTTATAGTCTCAAAAATTCAGAGAGGGCAGTTCTAGTCTGTCCAATAGGGTTTCATTGAATTGGAATGGACTCAACAGCTGTGAGTTTTTCAAGTTTTTCATTCTTGGAGGGATGATCCCTGGGGGTGTAGGGGTCTAGGCATTGCACTGCTGCTGGAAAGGTCAGCAGTTTGAAACTCCCAGCTGCTCTGCTGGAGAAAGATGAGACTCTACTCCTGGAACGAGTTACACTCTAGGAAACCAACAGGGACAGTTCTACCTTGTCACATAGGGCGGCTGTGAGCCAGAAGCAACTTGATGGTCCTGAGTTATGTTTGGCCTTTCGGAATGCTTGGAGACTCCAAGTCATTCAGGCTTCTTCCGTGGTCAAATGGTCCACATGGTTGCAAGCTCCTTGGATTAGGAGCACGCCCCCCAGCTTCCGTTCAGCTGAGCTATAGTTTTAGAACTTAGAAACCCATAGCTTCACATATGGCAAGGATGCAGGTGAAGAGTCCTGGGAAATTCTCCTCTCTAAACCCACCATATTTCTCTTGGCTTATTTTACAGTTGCCACCAGAATTGTCAATCTGTCCAGGCAGCTCTGAGAAAGGCAAACCTTCTCAGTTGCTATTCTGTAGCCCCTCACAGTTTCTATGTTCTTCTGCAAGACTAGAGGGTCTGTTATCTGCCGGTGAAATGTAGAAAGAAAAGGAGACAGCAAACCAAAGCGTTCCATTTAAGTCACTGATGAAGTTTTCTTGCTTCTGTTTCCTAATCGTCCTTTCGATTTTACTGCAAGTAATATTTCTAACGAACTGCGAGAAAATACTGAAGCAAAGGAGAGATGCATCAGTCGACGTGTCTGTCCGATTATTGATATTGGCTTCCTTGGTCTGTATTACATCTTTCCTTTCTATTTCCTTTCCTCACATATGTTCCAGCTTCAGAAGCTGCAAAGCTGACTTAAATGCCACAAATCAGGAACAGGGAAATCAAATTCAAATGGAGTCGTGCAGCAAGAAGCAGTTGGATCCAAGGGGCCCCTTCCCTTTGTGCACATTTTGCAAAATGAGTAGAGCTCTAAAGACCGTCATTCTCCAAGTTGGTTACCCTCCCTCGACTTACCCTGGAGCCAGCCCTTATTATTCAATTTTCTGGCTTCTGTCTGTGGTAAAACTGGGTCTCTGCTTGGCAACTCATCTCTATAGATATTATTCTTGCCAAATCGCTTTCCCAGTTCTTTCAGGAATTTGGTGAATACCATAATCTCCCCCACTGAAACGAGTCAGGCACACAGGCTTGCTGCCTGAATTACTGGGTTGAAATCCTGGCACAGCTACTCAGTAGCTATGTGGCTTTCCACAGCACTCAGGTTTTTCATTTGTCAAGTGAGGGAGGAATCAGTATATAGATGTCCTACAAAGAACAAGTCATATGACCTAGGGAATAGTTCATGATTTTAAGGTTTCTTTTACTCTTAAATCCTGGTTTGCTTAAAATTATAAAGATGGATCCTTGTTCTGCACAGCTTCATTCTACCTGATACAAAGGTTCAACTGTGACCTCAATGAATCCCCTGGACAGACAAGTCACTGTTTTTGAGGTAAGAAGGCTCATAGTCTCAAAGATGAGCAAGCGTTTGAGTGCCAACAAACTGCATTTGAACATGGGAAAGACACATTTCTTCAAAGAAGAGGAGGGTTGTGTGAAAAAATATAAATGAAGTTATTCTGTGAGATGATAAAAAAACTTTTTATCCTATTGTCATATGTGGAAGTGTGTGCATGTGTGCATGTTTGCCAACCCCACCCCCATTGCAACCTTTTGTTCTTCTAAGAATGAACTCTCCGTTTTCTTGAAATCCATCCCCAAAATACCGATGTGTAGGCTTCCACCTACAATTAGAGACTCTATTTGGACGTGCAAGCATCCCTGTCCTGGGGAAAGAACTCATCCACGTCTTCTTGGCACAGGTTGAACATATAGGGCAATCTGCCAATTGGAGATTTTTCAGAGGAACTAGAGGAGAATTGGTGTGAATGTACAGCCAAAACTTTTTCAGGAGATTAAGAACAATGGATAGACAATACCAGAGGTTTTTCTATTCCTTTGGAAAGATGTTTGTGCTCAGTCTATCAAGAGCAGGTGTTTAGGAAGAGGTGTTTGCTATTCCCTCTAAGGTTGCTATTTCATAGGCCCTATCCATTTAATACTAACAGGACCCCTCTGAGACTCCTCTGGTACCCCTACCCCCATTTTATAAGTGGAGCAGCTGAAACAGAGAAATTAGGTCATCTGTGTTGTCCCACAGACCCAGGTGACAGTATCCATGCTGAACCCAAAGCAATATAGAAGCCTCTTAGGCATTCAAAGAACTTTGCCAGGATTCAATCTTCAGGTCTCAAATACAGTTTCCAATACCTAAGGACTCCTGTTCATTCCCCAGCCGCATCAGCAAGGTGTAGACAACTTGGATATACGTGCGATGAATCAGGGTCAGACAGACACAAATCTCCTTTCAAAAGCAGCAGCGGCAGCCAATTTCCTTGTTTAATTGTGTGTAAGAGGTAGCCGTTTATAAGCTGTGACACATGCAGTCATCCATACACAGGTAAAATGCTCAAGGTAAGGAGTGAAATTACATCTGTCTCCTCATAAACTGTGCATCCTCGTAAATGCTTTTCAGCCTAATTGCTGTAGGTAAAGGTGAAGAGTGCTTGAGTTTCACAATGGCTTAGCCTTCCTCTGGTGTTCACATTTCCAACAGACAAGATTCTTCAGTCCCATGAAAGCCTCCAGCAGGCCTGTTAAACACTGATGCTTCATAGCCAGTTTTCTTACCTGTAATCCCCCCTAACTTGACAAGTATTCAGATGTTTCTAACAAATCTCTCTAAGGTCTAGAAACCAAGACAGTATTTCCCCTCTACAATAGATTGTGAGAATTTTATAGAAAGAAGGGATTGTCTCACCAGCAACTTTGACTGCATGCAAAAGTCAACCTAGAAATGTTCTTATCGTTTAACTTCATTTTTTAAAATTTTTGAAACTCCGTGGAATAAAAACTTAATCATTCAGCTGTTCTTTTCATACCCAGTGAAGGAGAACTTACCAAATATTCATAGGTACTATGAAAAAATAGTTTGGGAGATTTAATTTATTTTCCAATAAGAAAAAAGTCTCTTTGTACTAAATAAAACAAACAAGCAAACAAAACACCACAAATTTGGAATCTGTTATGAGGAGGATCTATGTTTCTGAAAGAATATGAGATTCAAAATTGGAAATAACACAAAACAGATCATATAGAGCATAGCAATTTCTTTCTATATGTTTACCTAAATCTTTTGGTATGCCAGTTCCTAAATGATATGGCTATTTATACTTTTAAAAATTAGGCATAATTTTCCAATTAGTAAGGTAGAAATTTTGGTATCTATATTGCACTACTTAAATTTTCACTTCAAATTTAAATATACTACACAGTGAATACCTTAAAATACTGTCTGTATATAATGTTAAAGCCTAAGCATGCAAAAGAAAAACAGATTATTTACCAAGTAAGTCTTGCCACCAATTGGACCAAATAATGCTGGCTTAATGTGACAGTATATAAAGTTGCCTTCAGAAACAACTTAGACACACAAACTTTTGGAAAGATGTTTGTTGGGATTTCAAACTGAAGAATGTATGAGTGCTATACTTTAATTTCATCACTGATATTGAATTAGAATTGGGCTGAGCAGGCTTTGTTTATTCTATGTATCTTAAGTTAAAGCCAGTATGTCTCATAGTTTTGCCTAGCTTTAAATGTCTATTCCCACTCGGACAAGGTTGGTAAACCTATTTGGAGATAAGAAGTCCTCACATACAAGCTGTTTCAAGCACTTTGATTGACCCAAGACACGCTTTGAAAAATAGCCTTCTCTGTATTGTATCTGTATTTGTCCTTCATACATATGGAGTTTCCATCTTCTTTGTGTGTCGAAGGTAAATGTATACATTGGCAAATGTGACATGTGATGGTTGGCCTATCAACCAGGAGATTAATGAGGGACGGCTTAACAATGGATCAAAGGCAAGTTATATCGAAGTGTGTTCCTAGGGCAGGATGGGTCATGGCACAGTGAAAAAAACGAGGTTTCAGATTATTTACTCCAGGTAAGAAGAGTGAGAACAGAGATCACTACAGTAGAAGGATAGTTGGGGAGCAGAAAATTAGAGAGAACAAGATAACAATATAAGGATAGCTAGCTGAGAAATTTTCTGAATAAAAAAGTGAAAAGAATAGAGATACCATGAGGAGACTCAGTAAGAAATAGAGAATTCAGGATATGAATAAAGCAGTTTCCTTAATATTAGTTGTTCTTATTGTTAATAATTATTCTGTATTTTTGTTCTGTTTGGACCTATTAACAACTGGCATTACTCCAAAAATCTGAATATATGTTTGCTTACTCTTGTCATTTTCAAAACTGACAAACAACTCAGCAAACACCACCAAACTCACCACCACCAAGTCAATTCTGAGTCACAGCAAGCCTATAGTACAGACTAGAACTGCCCCTGGGGGTTTCTGAAAGATTAAGTCTTTGCGGGAGTATAAAACCAAGTCTTTCTCCCACAGAATGACTGGTGAGCTCGAACTGCTGACTTTGTGGTTAGAACAATTGCTTTGTGATTCAGTTTTCAACATTCAACTTATCCATATTAACCTGTTGCCATACAACAATCTAACTCATAGTGACCCAGTCGGGTTTCTAAGTCTATAAGTTTCATCACAGCTGGTAGCCTCGAAATGAGCTGCTGGAGAGGCTAGCTAATGCTTACCCAGTGGTGCCAGCAAGCCTCTCCTTAATCCACAATACAGCTATTACAATCTAAGCCAACTTGATGATCTGCCACTCTTGAAGTTGCACAAGGTCTTCTATTTACAAGGATGCCTATGCTTGGATTTTAATGCACTTATATCATTATTAAATTTTTAATAATTTTACGTTCACATTGCACCATAAGTGAGTTTTCCTGGTACAATGGAGCATGAACCAGAAGTTTGGAGCCTCAGCTCATAAATGCTCCTACTGCCCACTGCCTTTCCACCTCTCTGGGTGGTATTCTTCATCACCCGTGCTTCTGCTTCTACCAAGAAATTCCTCTGAGAGCCGGGATATGGGTGCTGAAAGAATTGTGCTCGTGTGGCTGTGCTCAGCATGCTTATTAGTTGGGTGAAGGAGTCCTGAGTACCTGTGAGGGTTTATGTTTATTACACATAAACATACACTCTCTTGAGTATAACAATGAATAAGAGAGTGTAACAATGAATAAGAAATTAAAAATCATCATGACAGGATGAGAGAGAGAGAGCAATTGTAAAAAGAAATTCTTTTTAAAAAAAATCCTTTTATTGGGAGCTCATAAAACTCTAATCACAATCCATACATAAGTCCATTGTGTGTCAAGCTCCTCTGTACATCCACTGGTCTCATCATTCTCATAGGATTTACTTTCTATCTAAACCTTTGGCATTGGATCCTCATTTTTTCCCATCTCTACCCACAACTCATGCCCATAAACCCTTGATAATCTATAGATTACTATTATCTTGCTATATCTTACACTGTTCTACATCATAATTTGAACTAAGGTCTACAAATTAAGGGGCTGACTATAATTAAAGCTTTCTTTCTTTTCTTTTTTTTAAACTATGAAGTTTATAGAGATTTTTTCGTCCTCCATTAATAATTTTCAATATACAGATGACACAATTTTGCTTGCTGAACAAGGCGAGGAGTTGAAGGACTTTCTGATGAAGCTCAAACACTTCACTTATGATGGATTACAACTCCATGTAAAAAAAATCTCATAATTGAATCAATAAGCAACATCATGAAAAAATGAGAAAATAAAATAATCACACATGAAAGCAACACTTGAGAAAACCTACAAGTTATTGCATTGGGTCAATCTGTTACCAGAGAAGTATGAGTCACCCATTGAAATGATTAAAAAGTTAAGATATCGCTTTGAGAAGGTGGACCTGACCCAAGCCATGGTATTTTCATTTGGTTCATATGTATGTGGAAGCTAGACAATGAATAAAGAAAATCAAAGATGAATTGACATACTTGAATATGGTGTTAGTGAGAATATCAAATATACCATGAAATGCCAGAAACAAACAAAAACATCTGTCTTGAAAAAAGTGCAGTCAGAATGCATTTTAGAAGTAAAGATGGAGACAATAATCTCAATTTCTACTAGTCAACTGTTTTTCAAATATCAACTTCAGCTTGTCAATATCATTAGCCAAGTTTTAAAGCATTTTACAGAATGATTTTTACTTAACTTCTGTATTGGATTAAGTAAGAAATCACTTTGGGTGGCTCTATTATTTTTGGCCAAGCTTCTCATCCTAAGCAACTTGAAAATTTTCCTTTTTTTCCCAGACACACCAAGAATGAGGTCCTGATGCTTTACTTTGTTAAAATTCGAAACGATTGCATTTCAGCTCAAATACAATTTCAATTGTCATATCTGCAAGCATTAGAGACTTTCAAATTATGTAAAGACAGTCTTCTGAATTTAAAATTCATTTAACATTCCCAAGAAACTGCAATTTCTCACCTTAGAACTTTCAAGAGCATAACAATGATTATGACATATCCTACATTGTATTTATCAATGCACATATATAATATTTATTATGTTACCATCAAAAGTTTGTGCTAATATCTGAGTAAAGTTATGGATTAGCTCTTATCTCTTCCCTGTGAGTAATCAGGAGCAAGAGTTTTAGGCGCGGTGATTGAAATGGTTACTAAACTTACCAAACCAAAGCACACACAAAAATAAAGCTCTTTGTTGTCAAATCAATTCCAACTCATATTGAAAGGAAATGATCTTCCTTGAAGTTGACGTTGTCAAGGACTTTGTCTTGCTTAGATCTACAATTAATGATGCTCTTGGATACAACAGTCAAGAGATGAAAATAGGCTGAGCCTGGTGGTGTAGTAGTTGAGTGCGGGACTGCGGCCTACTGGCTTGGCAGTTCAAATCCAGCAGCACCTCTTCAGGAGCAAGACTGGGCCTTCCACTCCCACCAGAGGGCAATGATGCAAAAAAAAAGAGAGAGAAAGAGATGAAAATAATGTGTTTTATTAGCTAAACTTGCTGCACACAACCCCTTTAGAGTATTGAAGATCAAGGATATAGCCTTGAAGACTAAGGTGCTCCTGACCTAGGCCGTGGTACATTCTCCATTACATCATATGCATGTGAAAGTTGGACATTGAATAAAGAAAACCAAAGAATGGTTCCATTTGAATTGCGATGCTGATGAAGAATCGCGAAAGTAATATGGGTGGCTAAAAGGATAAACTCATCTGTGTTGGATAAGATGACCAGATGTCCTGCTTTTTAACAGTTTTTCCGCATCCCACGGCACTTTAAAATTAATATATATAACAATACTATTTTTGCATTCTATGAAAATTTTTGTAGCTCCATATAGACCAAATTTTTAACCAAGAATGCCCCCACCCCATCCCCCAGTTAATGGTGTCCTGCTTAAAATCTGGTCATTAGTGTTGAAAGAAGTAAGGTCCCAGTGCTCATTAGAGACAAGGATGACTGTGTTAGTCTGGGTAGAATATAGATACAAATTTATAGATCCTCATATGTGTATAAGAAATAGCTTTTAATACAAGAGCAATTGAATATTGAGAAAACGTCCCAGCTCTATTTAGATCAAGTCCGTATGTCCGATATTAACCCATATGTCCGGTACCAAGCTATAAAGTCCTTGTTAGACTCACAAAACACATGCAATGATGCTGAATGCAGGAAGATCACAGGCCAGTGGGTGGATATCCTTGTGGATCCAGTGGGAAGGGAAGCATGTCAGCACAGGCAGGGTCTACACTTGGCTTATCTCAGGACACTGAGCTTCATGTGTCTTGTCCACTGCACTATCTCCCAAGGAGTAAGCAGAGAGAGTGTATCCCACCTCCAGGGAGTTCCCAGAATCCTTAGGAGAAGGCCATGCCCACACAGAGACCTCATTGTCTGTGACCTGATTGACAGACCTGACTTCACCCTTCACTCTTAATCCTCTCAAATTGACAAATGATTATATAACTAACACAGTGGTAAGACTTTTTTTGACATATGCTGGACATATTGTCAGGCAAGACCAGTCCGTGGAAAGGGCATGATGATTGACAAAGTGGAAAGGTAGCCAAAAATAAGAGAAGTCCCTCAGGGAGAGGGGTTGACACAATGACTAACAGTGGGCTCAGACATAGGGACATTTGTGCAGGACCATGCTGTATTTTGTTCTGTTGTGCATAGGGCCTCTATGGGGGGGGGGCGCGGGGGGGGGCTGTCTTGGATGGCACCTACTAATCACAGACCTTACTTAGCAGAAATGATCCTGCTTGGTCTCTTTGCTATATCTGTAGGTATAAAACAGATGAATTATTTCCATTTTACTACTGAGATTATTTTTGGTGACATTCAAATGAATGGCATAATCAGGAATCAAACTCTAAACTTTTCATTTGTTTCTGTTTTGATTTTTCATCAAAGTCACTGTTTTATTCCAGTAGAGACGAGTTGTCTTAGTGAAGTGAGGGGAACCACCATGGCTCATCATCTTAGTCCTCACTGGCCACAGTACTCAGCAGATTGTCCATCTTCATGATCAACGATATTCCAGTGAGAGTACTATAGCTCATCCAAGACACCAACAACAGCAGTTCCATTGTTAGTTGCTGTCAAGTCAATTTCAGCTCAAGGAGAGCGTGAGTGTGAAGAGTAGGACAGTCCACAGGGCTTTCAAGGTTATGACCTTGCAGAAGCAGGTTGTCAGACTTCAGATCCCTCTGGGCAGGTTTCAGTCACCACCCTTTTCAATAGCAGTCTAGCAATGAAACATTTGGACCACTCAGAACTTTATACTATTTTTTTTGATATTGTGCAAATAAAGAGGTGCTATGAATTGCGACACCAATTTCAAAACACTCCACTGTCGTTAACTAGCAGACAGACCTTAAGTAAATCACTTGTTCACGAATCAATTTCCTATTCTATACAATCAGGTGATTATGCTCCTACCAAAGAATAAAATTTTTTAAAAAACTATCTGCTACATAAGAATGACACACACATTCAATATTAGTTAAATTTATGATTTAGTTCCCCACTCATCTGCTCTCTCAAACTTTTCTTCCTTTACTATGGCAGTTCATAGTAGGTGCTTTACAAATAATCTTTACTTAAAATCAACTAATTATAGATGTTAGCCATATCTACAAAGCACCTTCACAGCAACACCTACATTGACATTCAATTAAATAACTGATACTATTGAGCATTGGACACTAAGCATAAGTTCAGAAGTTCAAACCCACCAACCTCTCAGAGGAAGCAAGTAGAATCTGACTACTCCCTTAAAGATTTACAGCACTGGAAACTGTATATAGGGGTGCTAACTTGGAATTGACCACATAGTATCACATGAAAATGTCACATGCCAATGAAATAAAAGTGTGCAAAACCACAAGGAGTCTATGCCCCAAAGTGGCATTCTTTTACTTCATGTTTCTTGGACATCTGAGGCATGGCCAAATTCAAGCAGTTAGAAATTCGACTCCACCTCTTAAAAAATTAAGGTTCAAAACCTCACCGCAAAGGAACAAATACAGGGACATATGGATAAATAAGGCTGTTTTTGTTACCCATCTTCCATAAGGAAAAGACAAAAAGAAAGGGTCTCACTTCATAGGCACAGTGATGCAACATCCAGAAAAAACTTAGACCTCACTGGGTGTGTGTGTGTGTTTTGTTTCTACCTTTAATAGATCTTCTTCTGACCATCTGTGCATAGTTTATATGCAATCATGATGAACATAAGACTTTCTCCAGCTTCTATTTTGGTGAGGCCATAATAAGCCACAAATCACAGAAGGATTCATTAGGCAGGGGAATTGATAGTAAGTAATGGAACCTCATCGAGTTATGCACTCAGGGAAGAAGCCAATTCATGAAAGGAGGGAGGGGGTGTCTTTGTACAAGTCAGGAGAAGCAGGGAGGGGAAGCTAATGACCTAACTGGCTGAACAGGCCAAGCTTTTCCCATGGTTATGACTAATGGTTTGATAAATGAAAAAATGTATTTCGACTGTCAGGTCACTACATCACCATAGCGTGTTTGCCTTTAAGCCACGAGAGCCTGAGAGGAGGTTCCTCAGACCATTTGCAAGTGGAAACTAATGAGTTATGTTTTTACACGTGGTCTTACTAGAATAGACTATGGAGACTACGTCACTGCTTTCCCAATTGTAAACCCAGGTGGCTCAGCAGGTGTTTCTAGAACAAGAGTGTCGGCCTCCCACCATTCTTTTCTATATATTTGCTGTGAAGATTCTGGGTCATTTATGCTGTAGTTTTGGAAATAAAGAACAAATAAGTGTGATGGTTTTTTAACATCCATCCTCATCAGATTTTAAGGTATGTTACATCAAATTTGAAGGCCCAAACATAGTATGTGTGAGTGTATTAATATATATGTGCATACATGAAGGTTTGGCCGTATATACATGCATGCAATCAGAAGAAAGTAGTCAAGGGAACCAAGTATAGAGAAGTGGTTTGCACAGAGATAATAGAGTGACGATGAGATGTTGAAATATGAGGTGGTTTTGAAACGTGAATGAAATATGCAAAGGTATTATATAGCACTCGAATATTGTAAGTGACAATTAATTTACAGGGGTCTATGTCTAGACTGTTTGCTATCAAATTGGTTTTTAAAACTTCATTCCCCCTACTCCCTTTCATCTACCAGGAAAAAAGAGGTTGCTGGTATTTCATGCTTTAAGCATATGACTTGACTGTGAATCTATCAACTTCAAGTTTATGCTGCCAGCATCTTGGCAACTAATTAATAAGTACTACTTCTTAATAGCATGTTCAATCTATTTAGTTCTTGAATGTCCAATATAATTTCTCTAGTTTATATGAGTAATATAGAGAAATTGATCCTCCCATTGCAAGTTCAAATCTGACTCCCTAACACTAAGATCATTAATTTGTAACTAATTTAGTTTCTATCACAAATTTAGAAATGGCACATTCAAGCATGGATGCTTGCTACAAGTCAAAATGTGGGAAGAGAAAAATAGAAATATCTGCATGCTTCATTTTATATTTTGTAGCATGTAAGACTAATATTTGGTAGTATCCATCATTCAGACTTTCTCTGTGAACTAACACAGGAATTCCCGCTAGAAGTCTTCCTCCAGAGACATGAGAAATAGCTAAAAACCAGAACTATGGAAGGGAGAAATAATTATATTTTTGCTTATGTCTTCATTGTTCCAAAGCCATTTAAGGAGGACCAACTCTGAAAGGAGACTGTTTTGCTCCTCTGAGATCAAGTAGCTTTGAGAGAAGTAGTGACTTGGTGGGGTTTTTTTATGTTTGAAAACATTTCAAGCCTGGATATATCAAAATGTGAAACATTGAAAATAAAATAAAAATCCAATGTTGGCAAGATAGTTGGGGAAATGTCTGCCCTCAAACAATTGCTGCTCAAAACATTAATTAGTGCATACTCTCTGGAGGGCAATTTGGCAAGAAATATGAAAAGCTAAAATAAAATGTATTCCCTCCTACTCATTCATTGGACTTCTAAGAATTTAACTGATGTATTAGATAAGCCTTTCTGCAGACGATCTCTATCAAGGATCTGTTTAACTCTGTTTCCTAATTCTCAATAAAAAAATAGAGGCAATCTAAGTGATTATTAATAGATATTGGTCAATTATGCTACATTCAAAGAGAAACAGATTTTTAAACCCAAATTACTTGCATAAAGGAGAATAAATGAAAGTAGACTAAGCTAAGCCTATTTAGGATCTTAAAGCAGGAATTGACCTGCTACCCAGATAGAATTAGTTGCCCAGAATAGCCTGGCTGGTAAAGAACTCTTGACATCATTTTAATAATTCACCCTAAGGAAGTTAATTAGAAAATAAAAATATTGTGATTTATCTAAAGTTGTTCTTATATGAAATCACCTCAAGAGAATATTATTCTTGTTTCTTTGTTCTTTTATCCATATCGCTATAACACTCCCACTCTTTTATTTTCTCACCCTGAAATTTAATTTGTATTGAACTCAGGGAAAGGACATGGATCCTTCATAGCACAAATCAGAGTATGGCATTCTCTGCATATACTGTTCATGAAGAGCTATCATTCCACACTGTTTTTTGTTTTGTTTTTAAAGATCATTGTATAGGGGACTCTTACAGCTCTTATAACAATCTATACATCAATTGTATCAAGCATATTCGTACCTAGGTTGCCATCATCATCTTCTAAACATTTACTTTCTATTTGAGCCATTGGTACCAACTCCTCTTTTTTCCCTCCCTGACACCTTCCCACCCTTTTGATCCCTTGATAAATTAAAAATTATTATTATTTTCATATCTTACACCAGCCACTCTGTCCCTTTACCCATGTTTCTGTTTTTCATCCCCCTGGGGGTGGGAATGGTAAGGGGGTTATGTATTTATCATTGCAATTGGTTCCTCCTTCCTCCTCTCCTCCCCGTATCTTCCCTCTACCCTCCTAGTATCACTACGCCCCTATCCCTGACCTGGATTTCACGTGTCGTGAGCTCTTATCTGCGCCAGTGTACATGCTCCAGTCTAACCAGAACTGAAAGGGAGGACTAGAGTCATGACAGTGAGGGGTAAGGAAGCTGAAGGAACCAAAGGAATTCTGTTTCATTTGTGCTTTACTGCATCCTGGTTGACTCAGTCCTTCCTTGTAATCCTTCTGTGGGGGATTTTCTATTGTTTACAGATGGGTTTGGGGTCTCTGCTCTGACTAACCTCATTCTAAACAATATGTTTTTTTGAGCTTGTTTTGGGCCTTCTGATCTGTTACCTGATCTCATGATTGCACAGGTGTGTGTGCTTCTTCCTTGTTGGTTTGTTGCTTCTCTGTTAGTTGGACGCTTGTTTAGCTTCAAGTCTTTAAGATCTTAGATGTTGTGGCAGTCATATGCTTATGTTAATTTTATAATTGAAATGTAGGGGTGAAGTCTGGCCTGTTAATCTGGAGATAGCCCTTGAGTAGCCGATGAGGCCTCTGTGTGGGCATAGCTTTCACCTGAGACTCCTGGGAAATCTCGCGGTATTTCCCTCGTGAAGATGAGAAGCTATTTTCCCCAGTTGTTGGGAGTTAGTTTCAGAGACAATTAATCACGGAAAAGACAAGCTGGCAGCTTTCGAGAAGCTGGAGGAGCCGGCAGAGAAACCACACACCTTTGCTCTGATGGAGCCAGACCTCTGAAGCTGGGGCAGCCAGATGGAAACCTCTGCCAACGGTGAGTTGCTTCTGTTGTTGTGCCCTGGAGGTGAGGTGCCCGGCCAGCACCGGGATTCTGCACCCACTGGCCTGTGACTTCATGAGTCGGAAGAAGACTTTATAGACTGATTTCAGGCGTATTGGTTAATTTAGGACTTATGACTTTGAACTGGACTGGGATGGGATGCTTTCTCCATGTCCCATTCCTTTTGTATATAAACCTTTTCCTTATACCTATATGAGTGTTTCTGAAATTTGTTCCTCTAGTCTACCCGGACTAACACAGATGCTGTATCTTCTGATGGCTATATCTTTCTTCACCATATTTGCTTCTGCATCCATTTTGTCTTTGGCAGTTGTGCTGGGAAAGTGAGCATCACTGATTACCAGATTATTAGAACTAAGTCTTTTTGCATTGAGGGATAGCTTGAGAAAAGACCCAAAGTCTGTTCACTTTTTCAATGTTTTGCCATGTGCAAAGGCCAAATACTTTTATTTTTATGAATTAATAATTTACATATACACATATCTATGCTTACTTATATCTACAGCTTTACTTCCTAGATTTTTCCTCTGTTTCCTTTTACCTTCTTTCTGTCCCACCATCATACTCACCCTTCTTCTGCCTCTTAATATTTCCTCTCAGCCAGATTGCTGTTGCTCCAACACTCCCAGGATCTCTCTGTCCTCCTCACCATTGATTTTAATTCCCTAGTTGTTCCCCTGTCTGCATTTATCTTTTTGCATCATTCTCTTGCCTTCCAACTCATTTAACTCAGCCGTGATTTTTATTATTTCTTTTTCTTTTTTTTTTTTTTGGTATTGAGGGAGTTGTTCCATTGACTCTATTTTAATTGCTGGAGGTTTCATGATAGTGTATCAGTCATAAGTCACTCTTTCTTTTTCATATATGCATTAATCACTTTCAATCTTCTGATAACTGCTTTTGCTGTATCCCATAGGTTTTGGTACCATTGTATTCTTATTCTCATTCATTTCTAGGAATTTTCTAACATCTCTTTCATTTGTGTTAGTATCCATTTGTGTCACAGATGGTTGTTATTCACCTTCAAATTGCTTGCCCTTATTTTTCTGGTCCTTTTTTGATCTCCAGCTTTTTTCCTGTTGTAGTCTGAGAGGAATATCTGAGTAATTTGTGTTTTTTAAATTTGTGTTTTCTCAGGCTCAACTTGTGTCCCAGCATGTGGTCCACTTTTGAAAATGAGCCTTGTGCACTTGAAAATAATGTGAATATTGTTACATTTGGATGGAGCACTCTATACATGTCTATCAGGTCCAGTCTCCTAATTGTAGTGTCTAACTCTGTAGCCTCCTAGCTGAGCTTCTTTCCCAGTGATCTATCCTTCTCCAGGAGCTGTGATTTAAAGCCACCTACAGGATTGCCAAGTCTGTGATTTCTTTTTTATCTTATGAATAGTTGTTTGGATTGCTTCAACCAATCTCACAGGTGTCTTTGTTAGGTACATGTATACTTATTATGCTTGCTGGTTCCTGTCTATTGCTCCTTTGAGCATTTTATAGTTTTCCTCTTTTTCTCTTGTCATGATTTGAAAATTAAAGTCAATTTTATCAGTGGTTAGGTTTGCAACCCTTACTTTTTGTAAATTGCCATTTTCCTGGTATGTATTCCATCCATCTTATATTCTTAGTCTATTTTTATCTATGAGCTGAAGATACGTGTCTCTTGCAGGCAATAAGCTGATGAGTTATATTTTCTGAGGCAGTCTGCTAACTTTTGTTTTTTAATAGGCAAGTTCAAACTGTTGACATACATAGATATTACCACCATCTGTGATTCATTCCTGTCATCTCATATCGTTTGTTCCAATTTTAGTATATGTGCTGCTGAAGCAAACACAATATTGTACCCTTTGTGTCAGCTGTTTTCGGATCTCTTTTCCTATCAGTGTGCAGTGTTCATGTGGGAGACGTCTTTCTTATCTTCTTTTCCATCTGAGGCAATGTTATCTTGCTAATTGTCTTCAGTGTGTGGACTTCTGAATGGAGTTTCACTATGTGGATGTCTCCTTCCTGTGCTTCAAGGATGTTGGGCTTCTGACCACAACAAGTCAGCAAGAACTTTCCCCAGGGGTTGGTATCTTATCGCATATTTTTTTGAGTTTTTCTTTATCTGGGAAGACTCATACCTCACCATCTATGCTAATAGGTAGTTTGGCAGGGTAGCAGATTCTAGAGTTGGCATTTGGTTCTTTCAGCTTTAGAAGATGTTAATCCACTCTCTCTTCGACTTTATCTTATCTGCTGAAAAGTCAACATATTCTTGCCTGAGCACCATTGTATGTGACATTTGCTTTCTCTCTTGTTGCTCTTAAAATTTTCTTTTTCTTCAAAGTTAGATGATTTAACTATCATATGCCTTGGTGAGTTCTTCCTGGGGTTTGGACTACTTGATGTCCTCTCTGCTACTTGGATAAATGTCTGAATCTCATTCATTAAATAGGAGAAGTTTGTTTCTAGGAATTCTCTTGCAAATTTAGCTGTTGACTTCTTAGATGTGTTTTGTTCTGGTAAATCAATTATTCAAGTATTGTTCTTCATAGCATCTGTCATTGTTTTCAAGCTTTCCCTGCCTCTCTGATTATCTGGTTTGACTATCTTTGCCATTAGTTGAAGTCTAACAGATTGTCCTTGAGATCACTGGTATTATTGTCCACCTCTACGAGTCTGTTTGTAGGTCTATTATCTTGTGTTTTGCTTCTGTTACCTCATCCATTAGTTCTTGTCTTTTTCTTTGGTGTGTGAATTTCATCCCCTCAGTCATAGACTTCATCTCCTTAATCATGGACTTCATCATTGTGCTCTTATTCTGTGTTGCTTTTCTTATATCCTGCAATATTCCAAGCAGCATTCTGAAGATTTCTTCTTGCAATCGATTATCATCGGATTCTTCTATGGGCATTGTTAAGTTACAGACTTACTCCAGTGTTGCATTTTGTTTTTCTTGTTGAGAGTGCTGAGGTATGTTGCTGTCTGTATGTCATTTTTGAAGAACTCAGTGCCAAGTTTCTGGGAGATGGAGAGCCTTGAGCTTCTCTCTCTGTGACTGATAAAAGCAGTTTCAGGGACTACCTCTGACCTACTCAGGAGATGTGGTGGAGTATTGTGTAGGCAAGGTACTGAGCTGATTCAGAGACTGTTGGTTGCTGGGGGGTAGGGGGGCGGATTGGGACTCAGAGGTTGGACTGATGATGGGATCTGTCAGTATGCCACCTGGCTGGGTTGAGTTTGTTGGTGTACCTGCAAGATGGGCAAGGGCCAGGTCTGGACTGTCTGGCCACAATTTGCAATCTTTTTGAAAAAAAAAAATTTTATCGGCAGCTCACACAATTCTTATTACAATACGTACATACATACATTATCTGTCAAGGACATTGGCACATTTGTTGCCCTCATCATACTCAAAACATTTGCTTTCTACTTAAGCCATTGGTATCAGTTCCTCATTTTCAGCCCTCCTTTTCTGCCCCCCAAAAAACCCTTAATAATTTATAAACTATTATTATTTTGTCATATTTTACACTGCCCGATGTCTCCTTTCACCATATTGTCCATACTCTAGGGAGGAGGTTATATGTAGATACTTATAATTGGTTCCCCCTCTCTACCCCACCTTCCCTCCATGCTCCCAGTAACACCACTCTCACCACTGATCCTAAAGGGATCATCTGTTCTGGATTCCTTATGTTTCTTGCTCCTATCTGGGCTAGTGTACATCCCATCCTCTGATCTAGCTAGGTTTGTAAGGTAGAATTCGGAACATGATGGGGGGTGGGGTTGGGGGAGGAAGCATTGAAGAAGTAGAGGAAAATTGTTTGTTTCATCATTGCTACACAGAACCCTCACTGGCTTGCCTCCTCCCCATGACCCTTCTATAAAGGGGTGTCCCATCGCCTACATATAGGTTTTGGGTCCCCAATCTTCTACTCCTCTTCTTTTACAATGATATAATATTTAGTTCTTTGATGCCTATTACCCAATCCCTCAACATCATGGTCACATAGACTGGTGTGCTTCTGGGCTAGATGGCTGTTAATTTTTGTTGTTGTTGTTGTTGTTGTTTGTTAAGACCCCAGATACTATATCTTTTGATAGCCAGGCACCATCAGCTTTCTTCACCACATTTGCTTATGCACACATTTGTCTTCAGTGAGTATATCAGGAAGGTAGGCATACAATGATATGATTTTTTGTTCTTTGATGTCTGATAACTTGTGCCTTCAACTCCTCGAAGTCACACAGGCTACTGTGCTTCTTCCTTGTGGGATTTGTTGCTTCCAATGTAGATGGCCGCTTATTTACCTTCAAGTCTTTAAGACTCCAAACACCATCTTTTGATAGCCGGGCACCATCAGCCTTCTTCTCTCCTTTTGCTTATGCGCCCATTTGTCTCAGCAATCACGTTAGGAAGGTAAGCATCATGGAATCAATTTGCAGTCTTTTAAAGACTCTCTTTGGATCTCAAAACTAGTAAAGCCAGTTTTGTGCTTTGACTGTGTATATCAGAATCTGTTGGCTTTCTCTGTTCTGTTAAAAATCATAGGCTGTGCTGTGGCATTTAGAGCTCGGCCTGCTTTGTTATGTTAATGCTATACTACTGGCCAGTTTTCTTGGGGCTTACATTCAAAGTTATACAAAAAAAACATGGCCTGGAATTAAAAGTGTTTTTAATAATAGGTTTGTGGAGTTCTCTCATATCAGGACTGTGCTCCACTGTCCCTCAGGGAAGGGGGACTTGATTAGCTAAGTGGGTTTGCTGCTGACTGTATCTGAATTCTCTTACAGCTGTGTCCTCCCAGCTCTCTCCTTTGCAGCTCTGCAGGTTGTGCTCTGCAAAGCTGTGTTCTGTTATAGGTAAATGCAACAGGGGATCTTCCATTGCTGCAATTAGTCAATTAGTGTCTAGTTACCGCTTGTTACCCATTCCAGCAGGCAGTGAGTTGGGAGAGGGGAAAAGTGGATGGCCAATATAATCACTCTGTTTCTGGCTGTGGATGGGGAGATGCAAAGCCCGAGACTGCAGGAGTGAGGAGGTGTGAGAGTCACCAAACCTGGTATCTATTTGAGGTTTAAAAGTGCAGAGATGGAGTCTAGCCTGTCAATCTGGAGATAGCCAATGAGACCTCTCTGTAGATATGGCCTTCTGAGAATTCTGGGAAATGTGGTAAATCCTTCTGGGAGGTGGAGACATTATCTCTTTTGATTCACTTTCTTGGAGACTTTCTACTGACAATGCACACCCCCTCAGCTGACACTTAGCTGACAAGGCTGGCTCTCTGCTAGACATCCCTGAGGAGAAGCCACATGCACCTATCCTGATGCAGGCAGAAATCTGGACCTAGAGAAGCCATATGGAGACTCCTGCCAACATTGAGATGCTGACAACTCCACTGGATCCAAGACTTTCTACCCAGTGACTTTGGCCATTCTGCATTTGGCATCACTGCATGTATTTCATGAGTCTGAAGAGGATTTATAGATTGGAATTGGACATATGGGCTAATATTGGATTTATGACTTTAGACTGGACTGGGTTGGGGTGTTTTTTCTCAAGGTTCAATTGCTCTTGTATATAAAACTCTCCCTTATATACACACATGTGTGTTTATGAATCTTGTTTCTCCAGTCTACCTTCAGACTAACACAGGAGGATTGCAGAGGAGAACTCTATTGTGAGGTGTTTGGGTTATTTTTGGAGGGTCTCTGTGATTAAGACCACCTTTAGATAGCAACCTCGGGAAATTATTTCATGCTATGGGTTTCAGATCTTGGCTGCAGGAAAGGGTGCTGGATGTTATCCTACTGGACCTAGTGAGGAATTAGCAGATCCCATGGGCAGACATGGTGAATTTAGAACATTTCAGTGAGCTTGCGAATCCCTCAGTGGATGAAAATTGCAAGGGGGAGTGGGTGTCTCAAACAAACTCTAAATACTGAATTGATTTTGAGCACCCAATGTCTCAATGTTGTCCTCCTTCAAGAGGTGGATGCTTCTACCTGGACACCATCTTGACTCCTCTATTCTGTTTTGTTTTATTTTTATAAAACGTCTTTCTTTTCATGTTCTCTATCTCAGACTGGGAAGGAGGAAAGATATCCAGGTTTCCAAAATCCAGCAAGAATTTGGTTAGAGTCCTCGGCAAACTTAATCATTTAATTTAATTTTTCCCTTCCTGTTTTCTGTCTGGGATGTGTAATACAGACACATTTTAAATCTATAGTCCAATCCTTTTCAAAATTGGGGAAATATTTCAGTCAGAAGAAAAAAACCTCCTGAATTGGTGCCCTTTGAAATTAATCCAGCTAGAAATAGTCTTTAGAAGATGCATAATCCATACTGAAAGCACTTTATGTAGGGGTTCACTTGCTTTAGCATGTGATGGGAAATGTTTCTTAGAGGGAAAAAGGAGAAGGGCTTGATGCCAAAACACTTTTTATTCAATAAACTCCCCAAATTAGGTCTATGTGTTATTTGACGTTATAATATAATTTCAAACCAACAGTTTGGGTGATGGGTGGGTGGAACAGCAGTCATGAGACTCGATATGCTTGCTTTTAATGAATTTCTTTAATAACTCTGTGCAGAAATGCTAAACATACCACATTACTAAAATAAATCTAAGGCTCAAAGAAAAAATAATTTCTTTGAGTTGTGTGTGGCACAGCCAGAAATTAAACTAAAATCCTTATTCTCTGATCTCATTTGACAGACCAGGGACAGCATGAATGGGGGATATATGCAATATTAAAGGAAAATATATCAAACATCTGTGGCCATGAGAACTAGTTGATAGCCCTCCTCTCTGATAAGTTCTAAACCAACTAACTAATAGGAATAAAACAGGTGGGGGAGCAAAAGTTTGCCTTGATTATTGATAAGGCTGTAGGAAAATGCAGCAAATACCTCAGGAAATATAAGACAGATGTCTCCTTTGGGTATAACTCATTCTGAGACACCAGAATTTCCCCTCTGGAAGCAGATAGAGAGTGAATGAAATTACGTTTTCTATAGACTGGCTATATCAAAGTAAGTGGAAAGAAGAAAAGAGAATGAGAGTGCTAGATATGCTTACTTTATTCTTTCTAAATGTATCAATAAGGTAGGCCTATACTTCTATCCTAGAGTGGTGGATACAAAAGCAGAAGAGCAGCAGTCAATGCTATATTAATAAATATTTCTCCGAGTCAACTAAATCCACCATACCTTAAGTCATCCAATGACAACAATTACAAACCTTGAATACAGTGACAAGAAAAGCATCAGAGCAACAAATTATGAACACCCAATTTGTGGAGAGTCCTGGGGGATAATGAGAGTCCACAACCCATCTTCAGAGTATTTAGTCAGATTTAACCACTATTACATCTGCTCTAGTCACAGTCAAGCTTTACTAACTGGCAGAGGCCAGAGTAATCTTGAATAGTCTCTATTAAACTTGACACTTGTTAGTTGACCCAAGTGGTCTAATTCAGATGTGACCTGAATTAGTTCAGGGGGCAAGTATATCTTACTGGTTTCATGACAGAAATTTCTTCTCTGACTCTTTTATTATTGTTGAGAGTCTTTTACTTCTTATGCATTAATAATATTTTTGTCTGCATACTATTATGTTTTTACCCTGTCCACTTCAGTGTGATTTTTTATCCTATCATTTTCTATTGGGTCTCCCAACTGTGACACAATAGAGGAGTGGAAGCATTATGATATTAATGGTTATAAGGTGATATAGGGTATAAAGAGATGTGGGGGAGTGACTAATGAAGAGAGGAACTAGGTAGTACTAGAACTAGTACTACAACTAAAACTAGTCAGTTCTAGTAGCTCTAGAACAGACTGTGATTGCTTGAAACATTTTAAAGATGATGGGGGAAGGAGAATGCTCTAAAACTGATGTGGAAGTAATCGTCCAATTATCTGTGACATGATTGAATGATCAAACTATTGAGTTATATAATATGTAAATTACTTGTCAATAAAATTGCTGAAAAACAAACAAATCCTCTTTCATTTACACAAAAAGCCATAGGCTGGAACTAAGAAATTCCAAAGCGAGGACGTCACTGATTTTCCTGGCAAAGAGAATAAATGAAGACACATAAATTAAAGAAAGGCTGTTCATTTTTGCAGATTTGTATGGAATATTTTGAACTGTGGACCAACATAACTGTTTCCATGACTCCATCATGCTATTTTGTCATAGATTTCTTTTAACCATTTCATCTGGTTTCTGGAACCAATTGAACAACAACAACAAAAATTATCTCTGTGATGTGCTTTAATTAGGACAAGAGCATTCTTTTTATCCCTGATTCTAAACATTTTCAAGGAAAATAATTTTAAGTGCTCCCTTAACAGAATAAACTTTCTTACTGGTTCTTTGGAAACCAACCCAAATCCTCAAATGAGATAAATCTAAAATCAGAGTTCTGGACAGCAGTAGCTGAGAATGGTTGTTTGGAGGATGTAATCTCTATGACAACCTTGTTCTGGGAGAAAGTTCCTTTAAAATTACATCAGCAATATGGATTTCCTTGACAGATGATGTAATGGATTTTAATACTCATTTCTATTTCTTTATACTGATTATTATGTAAAAGGCAGAATCAAAAATGACAATTAGTCTTACATAGATTCTTCTTCTGCTTAGTTGGTGAGTTACAGCTATATTCTTACAAGGTAATTAAAAGGTATTGGTGACTAACCATCAACATACAGCATTATCTACATGTTCCATATTACTTGATTCAGGAACCATTGAATTTAAATGCTGAGAAAAACTAGAGATTTGTCTAGTCTCTCAAGCATTCTGATTTTACAGATGATGAATTCGAGGCTCACAAAAGTTTTTTTTTGGTTGAGATCATTCAACTCACAGTGGTAGTAAAGCTAATAGTAGAACTCAGGTCTTGGGGAAATTACGTTGGGGCTTCTAGTACCCTTCAAGAAATATATTCCTATCTTAATGCAGTCCCAATGAAAACATTATCCTCTATGACGATGTTATAAATTTTAAAACAGGAAGTGAATCAAGGTTTAGAGGCTGGTTTTTGATCAAATGTGGTGGCTTTTCTTATTAGCCATGTGACTGGATGAATAATTAAGCCTCAATGTGACTAATTTCCAAATATATATCATGGAGAAGATATGATCTCTACTACTACTCTTTTGAGGGTTATCATTTAATCCACATAATGCCATTCGAAAAATTAACTATATAGTTAGACTCAATCATATTATTTAGACATGAGCAGGCTTCAATGATTCATGTAAATATATCGAATCATTTCCATCAACTTTTTGAAGCCCCCTAAAGTATGATCACATGTGCCCACAAGGAAATATTTCAATACAACCAGCATGGTGGAGGATTCAAGGGCTAATATTTGATTTTGATATTTGGACTTGTGAAAAGAAGTGATATTTACCGGAGAAGGGTGAGAATGTAACATTGGTGAAAAACACCACAAAATCCTGAATAGCAACAAAGCACACATCTCATTCTCTTTGTCATTTTTTCACCCCGGTTTATTATTTCCATCATATTTAGGAAAGTTTTAATGAAAAAGAAAACTGACAGGGCTCTCTGGCTTTTTTTATTGACACTTTTGAAAGCATAGAAAGGGTGACCTACATTCAGACAGTGTCCTGTGAATGTGTTAGATTCCAGATGCAAAGTCTTTTCCCTCCATTAGCCCTATTCTTACCCTGAGTCTCTCAGCTGGGGAATTCCTACTTGCAAATATCCGTGTGTCCTCATTTGGATGAATCCTGGGAACCCAAACATATCACACAGCATCTGGGAAACATGGGAAACCCTTCAGTCGTCTCCCCAGAGTTATCTGGATGAGAAACATCTGTTACCAAATTTTTAGTAATAAGGTTTTTGATGGGTTGATTTTTTTCCTGCTTGGCTCACTCAGCTCAACAAAATATTTTCTGCTAGGAATTCATCCTAAACAAGGTATGATAAACTCGTGAACTTGAGGTGTTATCCATCATTTTAAAAATTCTGTAAAACATCTCAACTACAATCATCTCCTGTTATTGAAAAAAATACAGTTGAGATGATATTCAAAAGTCTGCTGAACAGAGCCCAAGAAGAAAGTTATCTGGGTTAGTGATTGAACACAACTGGAAGAAATCGAAAATACAGCAAAAGCAGGTGCAAGGGTGTTAGGCCATTGAAGCATTGATTTAACAGTCTTAAGTCTCATAAAATAGTAGCTTTTGATAGGATGTTACCTGGTTAGGTTTTGCCAGAAGAATAAAATACCACTCCTGGTCAGTTTAAAAATTATGTTGTATCAAAATTTCCCTGCATTCCATCCAAATCTTTTATGAAACTTTGGTAATTGACTGATTCATCATGTACGAATTCCATTCCCCAAACCACCAGCCCTACAACTTTCTCATTGCTGCTCTCATTGTTTTCTATAAGAAAACAGCAAAAAATAAAATTTGTTTTCTGATTTCATTTTCACAAATGTGCATGCCATTTTTAAATTAATGATACTATTTCTCCCTTTAATTCCTCCTTACTAAGGGAGCAATCTGGTAAAAAAAATGGGAGTGACCAGAAAGATTCCAGGTTAAATAAAACTATATAAACTCTCTTTGGTAAATTAAATGGCTTTTGTTATACTATATAAATTAATATAGATGAGGTCGCCTGATTGCAAACTGACATTCATCTGGCTTTGAAACTGAACTAATCCACCTCACCCATTTGAGTAAGTTAGCTGACTTACAACATACTGATGGCTGGAAATCAGATGAATGGCTTTAATCAGTGTTTAAATTGTATGAAATTTGTAGATCATAAGATCCCCCCCTTTTTTTTTCTTTTATGGGTGTGGACAGAGACAGTCTGGGAAACTAACCCTTATTTGAAATAGTTGGGAACATTTTTTTAAAGCTATTAAATATATGTTTACAGTCTACAGTGTCCCTTTTGGGTTACACTTAAGTTGAAGAAAATGACAACTGGCCTCTGTTTATGACTGAGAGATTCCTGTGGGTGTGGAGCTTGGGGAATAATTTTTAACAGAGGCTTCCCAAACACTCACACCATTCTTTTTTTATCCAGAAGATTCCAAATCTAGTTCAGGAATTCACTGACACAACACTAGGTTGTTGTATGGAAATTGTGAGTTGTTGTGTCAGAAAATGATCATGGCAGATGTGTCTAGAAAAAAAGAGGAATGGAAGGATTCCTAGCTGCACTTATTAAATATACATTGGCGGAACTACCAAGCAACATGCTTACAAGGGGAACAATAAAACTAGAGAGAGAGATGCACCCCAGGATTATCAACTATTTTAGATCAGAAGGGTAACGTTTCCCAGGAACAAATTTCTGAATTGTTAGGAAAGAAGGAACAATGGAAAGAAGAAACACCAAGAGGTTGTGGTATAAATAATATTACCCATGGGGCTGCATTCAATAAGATAAAAGAAAATATACATAAGTTGTTTAATAGAAAATGTATCTCCTCAATCAATCTCTTCTTAATTCCTAGTCAAAAATTAAATCAATAATTTGACTTAACTAGTGCCCAGAGAAAAGCAATCTTAATAACATATAACTATCACCTTATTGCAAGGCAAGGACTCTAAAATAAGGAGAAAATATAGGAAAGGTCTTAGCCAGAGAACAGAAACCTAAGCTTCTGATTATTGATTCATTTACTTGGATAGGTTAAATTTTCCCATAAAGGAGATTCAAGGAGCAGCTTCAAAATGTATACACTCCTGGAATCAGCTCTGTCCCCCTGTCATCTACCTGAGTTAGTTCCCTAAGGGACTAGAGTTTGGAAAAATGACATCATGCTGGCTAAAATAGAGGGTACATGAAAAAGAGGAAGACCCTTATTGTGATGGATCCGCACAGTGGTTTCAAGAGTGGGCTTGAACAAAAGAGTTTGCAGATGGCCCAAGACCAGACAGGGTGTTCTTCTGTTAGACACAGAGTTTATCTGAGTTGTGTCTGGTTCAAAAGCACTTAATGCCATCATGGTCACTTAGGTTTGTGAGGATGGAACAGGACAGAGCAGTGTCACTATGAGTTGGAAACAAATTGAGGGAAACTAACAACAAAATAATTTACTGTGAAAGCAATTTTGGTAATAAAATGAATGTGCTCGATGATGCCTGGATTGCAGGTCACAGCTGGACTACACTTACATAAACTTGTCTTCTCACCAATACCTTAAATTCTATGTCATTCGATAAATTTGATAAATAAGGCAATTGACTTATAGCTCAGTTGGGATGATTGACAATGTTTTTTTTTTACTTTACTTTTCTTTTATACAATGATAATAAGACTGCTAACATAAACCAGAGTCCCTCATAACCTGTGGATAAGCATAAGGATTCTGGATTCCCACTTAATTCTAGCCCCAATCCAAGAAGGGTTAGTTCTTATAACATTGCCCTGCTCAATATTTTCCTTCATGTAGAGGTCACTGAAAATATAGGTGCTACAGCAAAGTGTGATGAAGAAAGCAGATGATGCACAATTGGCATTGTGTCTAAGGGTCTTAAAGGCTTATCTTCAAACAAGGAAACATCTAAGTGAGGCATCAACTAAGTTCACATGGAAAAAGCACACCAGCCTGTGTGATCCAAAGATGATGATAACACAATCCAAATTAGATGCAGACAAAAGTATCAAAGCTTACATGGTGACTATCCCATTTGCAGGAAGCTATGAGGGACAGCGGGAGCCTTAAACCCATCTGCAGACTACCTAGTTGGATTAGGTCTTTGGCAGATCCCCTCTGACCACAATTGAAGGACACAAACAGCTTTTCTATCAAGCAGTTATTGTAAACTTGATTATGGTAGATGAAACTGCAGTGTAATATGATACCTAGTAATGTGACTTCACCCTTGACCCAACCTAATTTGTTCTAGATTTAGATATTTTTTGGCTTGTTCCACACCAGAGATTTCTTCTCTGATTTAATTTAATATTACTGGTGGTCTTTTCTCTCTCACTCTTTATTTTTGTCATTATTATCATTATTATTGGTTCTGTTTTGCTTTTGTTTTTCATGGTTTCTGTTAGGTTCTCCAGTGTATGGAGTGCAGGAGGAGTAGACACATAGAAAGGATACCTGATGTGATGGTTTATTTACTGAGGATGGAGAGGGGAGAATGCCTGGGACTGAGCAAATAATGAATGTGGGAGAAGGGAGGGAGCACTAAAACTGATTATGATGACATGTATACAACTCTTTAAAATCAACTTAACTATGGATGTGTATGACATGTGACTTTTATCAGTATATAAATTAATAAGTTCCTAATTTGTTTTAAGAGCCTTGGTGTCTTAGTGGGTAGGCACTGGGCCAGCATCAGCAAAGTCTACAACAAAAAAACCACCAAACGCTTCTGGAGAGAAAGATGGACATTCTGCTCTTTGCCCTGGTCCCATCCTGGATTACACAGACGGGTTGCTAACCACAGGGTCAGCAATCCAAAACTGCTCTGAGGAAGAAATAAAAAAGAGGCTTTTTACTTCTATTGAAGATTTATATAGTCTCAAAAACACACCAGGGCAATTATAGCCCACCCTCCAGGGTTTCTATGAATCAGAATTGTTTCAAAGTCAGAGAGTTATCCCTGTAATCTATATGTTCCCATCAGTAATATAAGCAAATGCAATGATAGCAAATGTGAAGGTCAAAATAATTTTAGTGTGAAAATGTTCAAAATTAACCCTCAAAACAGATGGATGAAAATAGTGTGGCCTTGCCCTTGTAGGCATAAAGAGAGATATGTCATGACAAATGTAAGAAAAATAGAGGTCTCATAAATATTATGAAGGTTGAGATGCGAAAGGACAAAATTCTGAAGAATCATTCTTTCCTGAGAACTGGCTGGTGAGGTCATTCTTACTTGGACATTATGGGGCAGTATCTCCTTTGCAGCAGCTACTTTTGCTGCACTATGCTCAAGAGGCTGGAATTCAATACTCTTTACTTTCGTGCTTGATCATTTCTTCTCTCTAATTTAGCTGTGCTGTGTTTGAGAGTAAGTCTGCTATCCATTATGGTCTTTTTTCTCTTTTGCTTCTTGTTTTGTTAATGATCTTTTACTTGGAGTCATGCATGATGGTCTGAGAGTCCTTTTTAAGCTCCTTGGATCTTCTGTCATTAGTGTTCAATACATCTGTGGCAGTCATGGACTTATGTTAATTTCATGATTGAAATGTAGGGGTGGAGTCTAGCCTGTTAATCTGGAGATAGCCATTGAGTAGCCAATGAGGCTTCTGTGTGGGCATGGCTTTCTCCTGAGACTTCTGGGAAATCTCATGATATTTCCCTCATGAAGATGAGAAGCTATCTCCCCAGTTGTTGGGAGTTAGTCTCAGAGAGACTATGAATCACAGACATGACAAATGGCAGCGTCCGAGAAGCTGGAGGAGCTAGAGGAGAGACCACATGGCTTTGCCCTGACCCCTGAAGCTGGGGCGGCCACATGGAGATCTCTGCCAGCAATCAGTTGTTTCTGCTATTGATGGACCCTGAGTGCTGGAAGCGAGGAGTCATGTGGAGACCCCTGCCAGCACCAGGATGCTGCACCCACTGACCTGTGCCTTCGTGAGTCAGAAGGAGACGTTATAGACTGATTTCGGACATATGGGTTAATATCAGACTTATGACTTTGAACTGGACTGGACTGGGCTGGGATATTTTCTCAATGTCCTGTTCCTCTTCTATATAAACCTTTTCCTTATAGCCATATGTGAGTCTATAAATTTGTTCCTCTAGTCTACCTGGACTAATACATCATATCCATTCTTAAAATGCTTTCTAAATTCAGATGGAATAGACTGTGCCACATTCTGATTCTCATCAACTTACTCTAATTTTCTTCAGTGTCAACCTGAACTTGAGTATGATCAGTTCCCAAATCAGATTTGACATTGTTCTGACTGATGATGTTTAGCTTCTCCAGTATTCCTTTCATCTTTCTTTCCACAATTGTAATAGATGTAATTCTTTTTTTTTTCTTTATTTTTGATGTAATTCTTATGTATTTCATCTGGGTAGGTTTTTATGTATAGGATTTTTTTTTCATTTTCAAAAAAGGTATCTGAAATGAAGAAGGCATCAGTCTTATAAAGGTCTATTATCAAATTTCCACTTTCTATCATTAAGCCATGTTTTTCAACTAGTGATCTTTTCCAACTTTCACTTTCCAGACATTGTGATTAATCATCAATGCATCTTGATTGGATATTTGATCAATTTTAGTCTGAAGAATTCGATTTCTCCATTTTTAGTTTTCAAGTGATTTGAATAATAGTTGCATTAACTGATTTTGTCCTTTATCACAGACAACATGGTTCTTCATGATAGATCTTAAAAATGTTCTTTCTGAGAATAGGTGCACCCTCATTCCTCTTCAACTTGTCATTTGAGCTTAGTAAATCATATGGCTCAAGATAACCAATACTAGACCATTTCAGCATCACCACCAATACTTAGAAGATTGATCATTACATGTTCCATTTTATTGTGACAACCTCTAAACTTTCTAGATTCATGTTTATCTAGCACTCTGTTTATTATTAAGTGTTTGCAGTTATTTCTTCTCATTCTGAGCCATGGCCTTTCAGCAGACAAAGATTCCAATAGTTTTGTTCCACCCATCTCATTATGATGGAGTCTACTTTGAACAGGCAGCTCTTCTCAGGTTATATTCTGAGTGCATTCTAGCCTGAGGCATTCACCTTCTTGCATTATATTGATTTCTTGCTGCTATTCATAAGTTTGTTCGTGGCTAATGTCTCAGAAGTCAGTGACCTTTTCTTCGTCCTACTCTGTCATAGCCTGAACACTCAACCCATCACAGAAGCCCACAACTCATCAGAGTAGGACAAACTATCAGACAAACAGTGGGGACAATCCTAAATACAGAGCCTGAAATCTCTTAAACTGATGTCAGAAAACATTGCCTAGCTACTTTTGTTTGGCAAAAGCTCATGATAATCTCATGAGCTTTTTCTTAATTTGCCTTGTTAGTCAAAATTTGATTAATTGCATGTTCTCCTTATAGTGATGAAGTACACAAATCATGGGAAATGGGCTCAGAAATATTTGCTTATTGTTTTCTAGTATTTTTTTTTCATCTTTGGTTTGAGATGGGAGTTGTCACCAAGGGTGGAAAGGAAAGTGTGTCCTTTACTCATCTGCCGAAGATGTTGGTAGGCTTCCATTTTTCTGCCCCCCAACCCCTAGGGATAGAATTACACTATTTGGTTTCCTGATGGGCGTTTCACATTTTTATATGGTTTGTTTAATTTCACATTGCCCTTTGTGGACAGGACAATATGTCTTGCCAAATTGAGAGCCTGCTCACAAGTCACACACACAAGCTTAAGAAAAGTACTTCCAAGTTTATTTGCTTGACTAAGAAATACCACATCTTGTTCTAGAAAAGATATAAAAGTTCTTAAATCCTATTGGTCATAGCTGATTATTAAGAAGTCCTACTTAAATCATTTCAATATAAATGAAAATCATACATGTGAATCAAATTTGCCCTTATTTTTAAACATTAAGGGTGAAAAGATGATGTCAAAGGCAATGCAGAGCTAATACAGCAAAATATGCAGTGTTTTGAGATGTCAAAATATGATTTGAATAGACTATACACACTCACACCAAATCATTGTAACATAAAAGACAGAGAACTGCTTGGTTTTTATGGATCTGAATCTTGCTTATCTCATTTGGTTTTCTTATAGGTATGACACTAAGTCTGTATAGATATCTGATATAAACCTGGTGAATCCCTCTCTGACCATAGACCAGGGCAGTGCAGTCTTGCTATTGTGCAGAGTGCATTGGAAAGTGGATTGTTGCAAGTGTCGTTAGGTTACATTTTCATCACTTATCATTTGATCTCCCCTTGGACCCATTTAAAATTTGCTCTAGTTTTTAGTTTCTAATTTTTTTCACTTGAGGTTTTTCTCCATTTTTACCTTGTTATTGTTTGAGATTTTTGCTTTGTTTGCTGTTATCTTTTTTTTTTTTCTGTATATGAGATCCAGGATAGATAAATCTATAGAAAGAGTAACAGGATTAATGGTTTCTAGGGGATGTGGCAGAGGAGGTTGAGAGGAAATGGGGACAAACAGCAATGAGTAGTAGAAGAAAATATTTTAAAATTGATTGTGGTAATGATTGTATGAATCTTCTTAATATGATAGAACTAGTGAATTGTATAATATGTGGATTGTATGCCAATTAAACTGTAAAAATAAATAAAAAAGAGTCAGAACCCCAAAGCAAAAGACAATATTCCCAGGAGACTTGATTATACACTGCCAAAAAAATATCCTACCACTGAGAATTGGCTCTCAGTACCAATAGGAGACCAAGTGATACAATCCAATAAGCCTTAAAATGGAAACAAAACCTTTTTATAAAGCCCGCAAACAAGACATCTTTCTTCTCTCTTTTTACTATGCATACCCAGATGCTTAAAGTTACCTGTGTCTTCGATATTGGGAGACATGACAAGTGTTGGATTTTGAAATGTTCCAGATACATTTCACAACCACCCCAGAGGACTAGCCATGATTTTACTTAACACTCTAGTAAAAACATTATGTCAGCTATATCCTTTATAAGGATTGAAATTTCTCATATCAGTTGTCTCCTTCCTACACTCTTATCTGTTCAAAGGAAAAACAAAGGAAAGCAAAGTTAAGCTCTTATGTATTAAAAATGTCTGCCCTCACAAATTTAGCTGAATGGTTTGTAGGCAATTGAACCTTCTCTTGGACCAGGCAATTTTCTTTCTTTCTTTTGTTATTTTTTTCATTCTTTCTTTTTATTTTTTAAAATATAATTTGGAAATGGGATTTGGAATTATAATGAGGTTTTATAAAATTGAATTTATAACTTCAGGGAACAAAACCATTGCATAATAAATGAATAGGGAGGTAGAGGTTCAACATAAGGCTTTTAAGAAACTAATTAATTTTCTAGTTATGAGGGTTTTCCCCTTTGAGGTCCAAATGTCTTTCTTGTTTTTCTATAATAGTTCTGAAATTTTTATGAAATAGCACAATACATTCCAATAAATTATTCTAATAAATGTCCTGTTTGCCTGATTGAAGTACAGTGAGGTTAACAGCATCCTGGTGATGAGAACTTCTGGGTTATTTCATGTAAAATGAAATAATTTTTTGTTATAGTCCCTGGAATTATGTGTTGTAACCTACTAAAATATGCCAGACTATATTAACTTGTATGGAAAGATAAATAATGAATGATCTTTAGAATTCCAAATCATATGCTAAATCTACATGCCATGTATTCTTCCTTATTAACAAAATTACAGTTTCATTTTTTAAATGCTATTTCTATGCATACCTTTCAAACCTCTGGGGAAAAGTCTAAATAGTTTACTCTTCCTAAACATTTCTTTTTAAAAGCTAAAAACTGAAAATAAATAAACAGCAAAACTCTTTTGACCCAGAAATTCTAGAAAAAGCAACAAAAGTTCCCATAATTCATAAGATAACAATGAGCACTAGAACTTGTACTATACAAGGAGAAAGAGTTGTTATGCAGCCCTTGATCGTTGTTTGGGCACCACTTTCCATGTAGCAATGTTGTCTCAATACTTGCTCTTATGTAAGAAAACAATCCACTTTAATGTACTCATAAATATGACATATATTTAACACTTGGTATATGAAAAAAAACCCTAAATTAATAGCCTTTAAAAAAACACACTATTTCTCATGGTTATGCTAGATCTTCTGTTGGTTTGTCTTGGCTCAAAACAGTTGAATTCATAGTGGTCAGCTAGGATAGAAATGTCAAGCTGGTCTCGTGGCATGTCTTGCATTGGGTGCTGGTTCTCAGTACAGGGAGATTCACTCTTCTCAACATGACCCCCTATTCCCAGGTAGCTAGAGTGGCTGCCTTAAATGTCTGTCTTCAGGCATTGTTGAAAGAGAGGGGTGGCAAAGACCCTTGTAGCTGAAACTCCCAAGATTCCAAAGCATTTACATATACTATTAATCAAATCATAGGAGGGAAATAAAAAAAAGAGACATTATCGATCCACAATTACAATCTTTTCTCTGTTTATCATAATGTTACTTACCGGTCCCATTGTGAGGATTTTTGTTTTCTTTACGTTGATTTGCAATCCAATACTGAAGAGTGCAATACTTGATCTTCGTCAATAAAAGCTTCAAATTTTCAGGGGCTGAGCCCCGGTGGCGTAGTGGTTGTGCGCGGGACTGCGGCCCACTTGGATGGAGGAGGTTCAATTCCAGCAGTGGGGCTGGGCCTCCTACTCCCACCACCCGAGAGCAGTGATGCCCCCCCCCAAAAAAGCTTCAAATTTTCCTCACTTTCAGCAATCAATGTTGTGTCATCTCCATATTGACGGCTATTAATAATGCTATCTTCAATCCTGATGCCATATTTTTGATTACATAATCCAATGCCAGGGATTTCATCTTGTTTTTATCCATTATCAGTGCTCATGGAAGCAGTCATCAAGAGGTCAAAACATATGTTGCCAATAAAATACTACGCATCCCTGAAAAACAGTGATGAAACCATGAAACACCTGAACATGAGTAGGGATCTGGAAGGCATTATCCTGAGTGAAGTAAGTCAAGTACAAAATAGCAAATACTATATGAGTACACTGTGGTAGGAGCAAGCAAACAGAATGCACACAAATTCAAACTTGTAGGCCATGTCGTCTTCTGGTGGGAGACAGATAGCCTGTCAAAGAGCTGGATCAGTTCCAATGGCGCAAACATCGTCTGCTTCAGGTAAGTACAGTGTAGATCACTTCATCAGAGAGCACATCCCAACAGCTGGAATCCAGTGGTCAGAGGAGAGGGGGGTCGGAGAGCGAAGGGAATGCTGTCTGCTGTGTGGTAGCCATGTGTATCTGGGATGAGACCTGGAGAGTGAGACAGTGCTATTAGAAGGATGAAACTTACTGATAAGAGATAGCAGTGCAAGAAATTGAAGAGGGAAATGGTCATCAGGGTGAACACAGGTGAATGTCTGTCAGGAAGAGAGGATGGGTGGTTGATGAACAGGTGGGGTGAGGAGAGAGTGAGGATGCTTTTGGGATCCCTAAGCAGGGATAGTTTTTTAGTGGCATGCAGCAGGGATGCAGAATTGACCTAGGGCACCTGGGGGTATTCCAGAGATCCAGGCAGATGTTGCAGAACACTGGGTTCTGGATCTTCAAGGTACACATCGTGTTCCAGAGGCTGCATCGGTGTGACTTCAACTGGGGATTCCACTGGGTGAACTGGGCTCGATTCTATACACACTTGTAGCCAGAGGTCATAAGTCAAAAAACACATGGTGTCTGAAGTAGAAGAAGACAGCTGAACCAAGAGTGGTGCACTGTTGGTTGGCCAACAAACAAGGTCTAGGTACATCAGTACCCTGTATGCTGCATCAAAATACACATCATCCTGACAATCCTGTGAAGGTCATTTTGTTATATTCTGCTTACACTCATCTATTATAGGGTGTATCTCAGAAGTAGGTCACCATTGGAACTCACCCTCTTGAATCTGTGATATTTATTACTTTATTTATTGGTAAATGAAACCTAGCAAGGTTGAGTTTTTTGGGAAAAGATATGAAAAAAAGGGTTTGGGGGAAAGGGGGTGTAGAGGGAAGGGGAAGATGATATCAAGAAGTCCAGAAAGGAAAACTGTTTGATTGTGAAAGAAATTGCACAATTATGTTTGGCATGGTTGAATCATGAAATGATATGGCACATGTATTTGCTTGGAAATTACAGCAAATACATTTAAAAAGGCTATATATGTAAATCCTATCTCCAACTTAAGAATAATTTGTTCTTACTTTATGGTCCTATTCCTGCTCCATACTCACCTTCCTGAAATGATCACTGAAGGTAAGTGTGCTACAGCAAAGTGTGGTGATGAACGCAGATTGTTGGTGCCTGGCTATTAATTGGAATAATGTCTGAAGTCTTAACAGCTGGTATTCAAACAAGCAGCTGTCTAAGTGAGCAGTCAGCTAAGTCCACACTGAAGAAACACATCAGTATGTGTGTTCCAGAAATGACAATGACAACATTTGAGTATGGTGAGAAGAAAGATATCAGAGCAAAAATTATGAACACCCAATTTTGGAGGGCTGTGTGGGACAATGGGAGCCCAACATAGATCTGTAGTATATGTAGTCAGGTTGTGTCACTGGCAGACCTGCTTTAACCACAGGCAAAAATATCAAACAGCCTTACTGACAGGCAGACCATTGTAGTCTGAATTATCTGGATCAACCTTGACACTTGGTCAGCTGACCATGCTATAGACAGGACCTAAATTTGTTCCGGGTGCAAGTATCTCGTACTGGTTCAGTGCAGAAATTTCTTCCCTGGCTTTTTAAAAATATTGTAGGGGGTGCAGTATCTGTCCTCTCGTAGGCATTATTTGTCTGTATATTTTATGTCCTTATACTTACCACCTTAGTGCAATTTTTCTCCTTGTTGGATCTCCCCGCTGTGAAGCACAGATGGAGAGGATGCATAATGATAATAACTGATACAAGGGGTTATAGGGATAAAGAGGCGTATCATGGATGATGGAACGAGTAAGGGGATATTGGGAGTAAAGGGTGAAAACAGAGGTAGGAGGGAGCACTAGATTAGATTGTGATTGTATAACTCCTCTAGAGACAGTTTAACCATGGCAAGGGGCACTGTGCGAAAATACATTGATGTGCAGATGATTGTACAATTCTCCTTGATATGATTGAATGAACAACTAAGTTATATGCAACTTACTTGCCAATAAAACTGTTGGGAAATCAAACAAACAAATCAAACAAACAAAAAACATATGTTGCATTGTTTCCAAATCTGCTGTACAAGATCTCTTTAAAGTGTTGAAAATCAAGGATGTTGCTTGAGGGTTCAGCTGTCTCTGGTCCATGCCATGGTATCTTCAATCCCCTCACATGCATGTGAAAGTTGGACAATGAATAAAGAAGATCTAAGCAGAAGTTGATTCATTTGAATTTTAGCACTCGTGAAGACTGATGAAGATATCATGGGCTGCCAGAAGAACAAATAAATGTGACTTGGAGGAAGTACAGCTTCGTAGAGGCAAGCATGTCAAGACTTCATCTCATGTACTATGGGAAGTCTTGTGAGGAGACACAAGTCAGTAGAGTAGGACATGGTGCTTGGTAAAGTAGCAGGCAGTAAAAATGAGTGAGACCTTCAACAAGGTGGATTGACATCAATGTGCTCAAACTCTTCACTGTGCTCATAAGAACTATTATGAGGATGACACAGGACACTGTTTCTTTCTGTTTCACATAGGAGCACCATAAGTCTGATCCTATTTGACAGTACCTAAAAACAACAAATAGTTATTGATGAAAGGAACTGCAATTGATACCCTATTTTCAAAAGTATAAAAATGTCAGGGGTAGCCTATGAACAAGAACCAATGGTGATGAAGGAAGAAGTTTAAGAAGCCTGAAAACATTAGCCCAAAACAAGGCTACAGGAATTGAATGAATACCAATTGATATGGTTCTACAAGCTGATAAAGCACTGGAAACATTCACTCATCTATACCAAGAAATTTGAAAGATAGTTACCTACCCAACTGATAGGAAAAGATCCACATGAGTGCCCATTCTAAAAAAAGGTGACCCAACAGAATGCTCAAATGATAGAATGATATATTTGATATTATATACGTATATAATTTTGTTTAAGACCATCCAACAATTCTTGTAGCAGTACATTGACAGGAAACTTCCAGAAAATTCAGAAGAGGATGTGGAACAGGGGATATCATTGCTGATGTCAGACAGATCTTGGGTCAATGCAGAAAATACCAGAAAGATGTCTACTTGTGTTTCCATTGACTATGAATAGGCAATTGACTGTATGGACCATAATACACTCTGAGCAACCTTGGGAAGAGTGAGAGTTCTAGAACTCTTCATGTGCTCGTGAGAAACTTGTACATAGATCAAGAGGCAGTTGTCCTAACAGAACAAGGGAGTGCTACATGGTCTAAGATCAGGAATGGTGTGTGTCAAGGTTGTATCCTCTTGCCATAGTTGTTCATTCTGTATGCTGACCAATCACCAGAGAAACTGGATTATATGAAGAAGAATATGGCATCAAAATTGGAGGAAGGCTTATTAACAACCTGCAATTTTCAGATGACAGATCTTTGTTTGCTAGAATTGAAGAAGACATGAAGCACTTGCTGATGAAGATAAAGTATTGCAGTCTTCAGTATGGATGATAACTCAATGAAAAGAGGATCAGATTCTTACAACTGGAACAGAGATATCATGATAAAAGGAGAAAATATTGAAGCTGTCAAAGATTTTATGCTACTAGGATTCACAATCAATGCTTATGGAAACAGCAGTCAGATCAAAAGATGTATTGCATTAGGTAAATCTGCTGCATAAGAATTTTTTTGAGTATTGAAAAGTAAGGGTGTTTCTTTGAGAACAAAGGTATGCCTGACACATTTCATGGTGTTTTCAATTGCCTCATATGCGTATGAAAAATTAAGTAGACATTAAGTGATGAAGGCTAAAGAAAAAGTGATGCATTTTAATTGTGGTACTGCAGAAGAATATTGAAAGTATGATGCACTGCTAAAAGGAAAAACTAATCTTTGTTGGAAGAAGAAAGACCAGAGTGTTCCTTAGACGTAAAGATGGTGAGACTTCATCTTGCATGCTTTGAGTAAATTTTTAGGAAAGACCAGTCCCTTGAGAAAAGGACATCAAACTTGCTAAAGTGGAGGAACACTGAAAGAGAGGAAGACCCTCAACTAGATGGATTGAACATTGGCTACAACAACGAGCTCAGGCATGGGAACCATTGTGAGGATAGCTCGGGGTGGTACAGTGCTTTGTTCTGTTGTGCATAGGGTTTCTATGGGTGGGTAGTTGACTCAATAGCACCTTATAACAACATATGTAGTCTTCGTTATTGTTTTTGCTAGTTGTCATCAAGTTGGCTTCAGCTTTTGGCAACTCATGTAGAGTAGAATAAAATGTTGCCTCCTCCCACCCCATCTTTATGAATATCTATATGTTTAAGACCATTATACTTAACCTACTACAATAAAAGAGACAAGGACAGGGTTTGTGTTAGTCTGGATAGACTAGAGAAACAAATTCATGCAGACACTCATATGTAAATAAGGGAGATGTCTATATACAAGATGAAATGAATATTGAAAAACACCTCAGCCCAGTCCAGATCAAGCTCATAAGTCCAATATTAGCCCATATGTCCAACAGCAATCTGTAAAGTCTTCTTGAGACTCCTGAAACATATGCAATGATGCTGAATGTAGACAATCACAGGTAGGCGGGTAGAAAGCTTTTGGACCCAGTGGTATTATAAGCATCTCAGCGCTGACAGGGGTCTCCCTGTGGCTATCCCAGTTCCCAGGGTAGTTCCATGTAGTTTCTCCTCAGGGCTATCTCTCTCGCAGGAAGTTAGCTTTGCCAGTAGAGAGTCTCTAAGGGAGCGAATAAAGAGAGATAGTGTCACCTGGCTCCATAAAGGAAACTTCCATTTCCCAGAATTCTCAGGAGAAGGCCATGCCCAATCAGAGGTCCCATTGACTACTTTCAGATTGGCAGACTAGACTCCATCCCTACACTTTTAATCCTCAAATTGACACCAGATTAGGTGACTACCACAGGGTTAAAAATTTTATGGAAGCTTATGGTAATCCCATTCCATTTTCATTCCATTTTCCCAGTAACTTTTTGAAACCCTCTCAGGTTTCATGTTTTCTTCTTTATTTGTATATATATATATATATATATATATATATATATATATATATATACACACACACACACAATATTAGAATTGAAATATAAGCTCCATGAAGGTAGGGTTTTTTTGTGTTCCCTGCTAGTGACATGGAGGCAGTATCTGTCTCATCAGACTTTAAGAGGAAAGAGTACAGAATCTCATCCATGCAAGATGATACCTGTGCAGCTGAAGTCAGACATGCTTTGACCCTCTAGCCACTGACTTAGTGTTTAGCAGTCAAGCACTTATTGACTTTACCACCAGGACTTATAGTGTCCTTTTATGACCTCAGTTTCCTCATTCCCATGACGGGCTTTGGTTGCGTGAATAGTAAGGACCCTTTCATTTCTAATTCTCATTGTCTACCCTGACCCACCACCAATGTTCCCCACCCCAATCCCTCTGCTAGCACACACTTACCTTTTACATAGAAAAATTTGAATGAGCTTTTTATTGTGAATTCAGCAGGGCCACAGGTAGGTTGTAGCCCTCTGTAGACAGAACAATGAGTCTAGGGAGCACAATCGTTATCGGGTTGCTAACCACAGAGTCCCATCTTCAAATCCACCAGCCACTATAAGGGAGAAAGATGATGATATTTGCCCTCATAAAGATGTACAGCCTCAGAAACCCTAAAAAGTAATTGTACTCTGTCAAGTATAGTCATTATGAGTCAGAATCCACTCGTTGGAGTAGATGTAGGTTTTGTTTATTTGTTTATTTTTATTTGAGTTTTGGAAAGTAACTTCCCTTGGTCTACTTGTCTATCTGGTTGCATGCCTAACACAGGCTGGAGAAATGAGAACAGGAATGGGGAAGAAGTCCGATAGCCCCACACATGATGTCAATAATGGTATCATTAGTAGTTCATGCTGTACAATGTGTATCAATGATGTTTTCCTGTTCCATTGCTCCTGTAGTTTCTGAAAAAAAGCTCTGAGGGGTGGAGGAACTCTAAATTTAATTGGCCTTATATTCATGGCCTTTCCAGCATACTTTCCTTGCATGGGGCTTTGCATGGAGGTACTATCATAAAATCTTTGGTGAGCCTCTACAATATCAATTTTAGGGGAGGCCTGCAAAAGGTAAATTTATATCAGGGGAAAAAACAAACTACTATTAACTATGAAATGCAATGGGGAGCAGAGTCCTTTGCAAATAACTGCTAATAAACAGGACCAGGTGTGAATCATGATTTATATCCTCCCAGCGTACACAGCCATATGTATTCCAATGCTTTGGCTGCTGGTCATCTTGGAAATTTGCCATTCTCCCCGAGGACATACTTAGAGCCTAGCACTCCAGGTGGAGGGGGGGGGGGAATTATTTTTTGAGAAGGAGAAATACCTAGGTCAAAGTTAAGAAAGGCATAAGGGCATGGAGAAATATGTACGCGGTGGTGAAAAAGATTCTGAATGATGAAGTAGCATTAGGATTTAGAGACCCCTGGTCTAAGACAATGTCTTGCCCTTAGATACAATGGAAGGCATGCACTTTCCTGTTTTCAACACTCAGCTTCCCAGAGGTTTTTTTGCTCAAGTCTGTTTGAGGCTGACAAAACCATTCTTATGTTAGGTATTGGAGATGATAAACTAGATGGTGGCATGTCTTTTTTTTTATGTCTAGCCTACCTGACAATTCTGCACAAGACAGAGAAGAAATTCTAGAAGGAAAGAAAACACTACTAAAGATCTGGGAGCCCTGGTGGTGTGGTGGTTATGTGCTGGGCTGCTAACCTCAAAGTCAACATTTCAAACAGCCAGCTTCTCATCAGAAAAAGTGATACTTTCTACCCCAGAAAGAACTACTGTCTTGGAAATGCTGCGCAGGGGCAGGCAGTTCCCTGCTCTATACACTCACTGTGAGTCAGAATCAGCTCAATGGCAGTAAGTTTGTTTGTTTGTTTGTTTTGAGTGCTAATCAAGAGAGAGATGAAAGGAAAAGGGCTTGGACTGAGCAGTCAGACATGGGATCTAATCTTAGTTCAATTATATGAGAACTTCAATATTCACCTTTTATTTCTAAATCTCAGCTCCTTTCCATAAAATGGGTTCTATAATTTGGAGGTAATGGCATTGCTTGTTTTATAAGATTGAAGGATTTCCTCTGTAAGATGGACTAATAGTCATAGCCTAAGAAGACTGTGGAGACATAACTGCTGAACTGGATCGTGGAATAAGAACAAATATGTATGTACATATGTGTTTGTGTTTTACATGAAAAAAATAGAATCAGAATCAAATTGGCAGTTTACTTAAAGGCATTCCAGTGTTACAGTTTTACTTATTCTGTACCATATTTCTACAAACAATTAACATTGGAAGAGGCTGGATAAAAGATCAATAGGAACTCTTTCTACTGTCTTTGCAGCTCTCATCTTCTGCAAATTAAGAATTGTTTTGGATTTTAAACATTCAAAAGATGAAGAGTCTTGGTGCCAATAGCACGCTGATTCAGTCATCTTCATCTGCAAAGGTCCAGCCTGTGTGCTATTTCCTCAATCATGTCAACCCTCACCTACCCCTCTTCCTTAACTGTTTCCCACTCAACCAGAAGGTCTTTGTTTCTCCTAAATGGCCAGACCCAGAAACTCCATTCAGATTCGTGTGGACATAGGAAAGATTTTTTGAAAGGCAGAAGTGCTTAGCAGCGTGAAATGTCTGAGGAAGATTTACTTTGATAAGATTAAGATTTTTCCAAGAGCTCATTGAAAAATAGTAGGATTCGCTCATGGAGAACATGAAAGAACAAGCAGGAAGTGACTGGAAGCAGGAAGTCACCTCATCTGAGTGAGGGCAGAAGAGCTCTAAGAGGCTGGCAGAACAGAATAGTACATGCAAACCTGCCTCTAACGCCTCTGAACAGAAGTTCAGAGTGGATCTCAGGACTGGGCTCTCTAACTCTGCGGTTCTCAACCAGAGGGTTGTGACCACTTTGGTGGTTGAATAATTGTTTCACAGGGGTCTCCCAATTCATATTGGCAGCAAAATGACATTGATGAAGTAGTAACGAACATAATTTTGTTTTTTGGGGGGAGGGGTCACTACCACATGAGGAACTCTATGAAAGGGTCAGAACATGAGGAAGATTGAGAACTGCTCGATGCCAAGAGTCAAGAAGAGAGTTCAGGTAGCTTATTTGAGACACGACTACAAGAAAGTCTCATTGTTGGACCGGAAGTAAGAAGAGGAAAATAGCTGCCACCATGGGTTATAAACACTTAATTTTGTAGAACAACCCTGGCTCTCAGGGAAATAGGGGTCTCAGAGTCTCCCACGCACCAAATAGAGGTGCCAGAGTAGTTATCTATCAACCCACATCCTTCCTGTCTGCTTTGTGTGTGGAGTTCTCTCCAGAACACCCAGTTTACCCAGGTGCTGCCACTGGAACTTCTCAGACAGGAAGTCAACAGGTGTGCACACAGCAGGGGGCATAATGAATGGAGCCCAAAAGATAAGGCAGCTCTGCTGGCTGTCAACTTCCAATCCACCATGTCTGAGCACTGGAATTTTTGGACAAATTTCTCTCTGCCCCTGCCCTTAATAAGGACCGGGGGGAAACACCATAGGGTGGTTGACAAAACAAAGATCGCCTGTGTGGACACATTGAACTCATGGTTTCTGACATGAAAACGACTCGGTAATTACTTTCTCCGCACTCATGCTCTCACCAGACTGCCCAGAATCCGAACAATGGCCTCAAAGTCTGTGGTGAGGTTCACTCATGGTTCCATAGTTTCAGGCTGATGAAGGGGAGGTGGAGGAGCCCTGGTGACGTAGTCAGTTACCAGGCGTCTTGCTAACTACCAGGTCAGCAGTTTGAAACTATCAGCTTCGCTGAGGTGAAAGAGGAGGCTTTCTAGTCCCATAAGGAATGATCTCTGGGAAACCCTCAGGGGCAGGTCTATGCTGCCCCATGGGGCCGCCTTGAGTCAGAATCCGTGTGATGGCTGTGAGAAGCATCTACAGACTGGGAAACGCATGGGAGCAGTTCCACGCTGTCCTGTAGGATTGAAGTCCAGAAGGTTTTCTTTGCTGTTGTTTGTATAAAGGATTTGTTACATGGGGACGTTCTCCCTCGCTCAAGGAAAAAAAAAAAGAAAGTCAGAATAGAGGAAGGAACAGAGCAAGAACCGAAATAGGTTTCAGAGTAATGGAATGGCTCTTTCAATGGGTTTTTAAGGCTCACAAAAGCAAGCAGAGTCCCTGGGTGATGTGGACAACTACTGCACTCAGCTGCCAGACAAAAAGTTGAATGTTTAAGTCCATGCAGAAGTGCCTGAGAAGACCTGGCTGTATATGACGAAGGTTCAGAAAGTTCCTGGGAAAATCCTACAGCAAGGATCCTCAAACTTTTTTTTTTTTAACAGGGGGCCAATTCACTGTCCCTCAGACAGTTGGAGGGCTGGACTATAGTTAAACAAACAAAGAAACAAACAAAAACTATGAACAAATTCATTGTGGGCCGGAGATGAGTCGGCTGCTAAGCAGAACAGGCAGTAGTGGCAAAAACACCCCACAGGCGAGATAAATGTCCTGGGCGTGCCGCATGTGGCCCACGGGCCCTTTCTTACAGGGTAAATGAGCACATCCACATGTGTGGGTATGAATGAGCAGGGTAAATGAGCACACATCCCAGGCTAGTGCTTCCCCTTTCAGGCAGAGTGTGGGGCTGTGACCACCAAGAACACCTTATCACCAAGGCTGTTCCGAGATCACAGTGTGGGAGGGCCGTGGACAGCAGTGCCCAGTCCAGATGTTCCAGGTCTGTCTCCGTGATGCCTCCTCTTCTTCCTTGCCTTCAGCAACATACAATTCTTGCTTGTTTGCTTGTAAGTAGGCAACAATGCAGACCAAAACCTGTCCCCATCGGCCATCCTGGGGTGAGAAGCAATACAGCACCTCCATAAGTTACCTGCTCCTACAGTGACTGACTTCTGGCCTGTTTGGGGTCTCTCAACACCTTCTAATTGGGAAGGGCTGTCCCCATTTAGGGGGTCACTTCACAAATCTATTTAACTTCCCATTTTATTTTTCATCAGCTTCTTGAAGCTCTCTCTCCTCCCCACCCCTGTGCCCCCTTTCTGGAAACTTCATCCTTGAAAACCTCATGAAGCAGTTTTCCTCAGACAGATATGGGGTCGCCATGCATTAGAAATAACTGGACAAGTGAGTTCATTTGGAAACAAGGAGGCATGTTTCTGTAAGTATCTTTCCTTCAGCTAAGGCTAGAGTCTCCCCCGGGGCTCCATGAACATAAGACACCATTAGCCACACGTCCCCACCCCCACTCCCCAAATACGTATTGCAAGTCCAGTCTGTGGATTGGAGGCACTGAGTTGTTTTTTAGCGAAGTACATTTTGGGTGGTTTGCCAAAAGCTACTCATAGAAAAGTTAATATATTTTCCATTTCTTGAGGCCTCGGGGAAAGATAATATTAAAAACCATTATCCAGAGATTCTTCTTAAGACTTTCTCAGCTTGACAGCTCTTTCAGTCTCGTATTGTTTGCCTTGAAGGCTGAGTGTCGGTGGCTTATGCACCAGTGTTGTCTGAAGTCCCACTTTTCATGCAAAACCTGAAAAAGCCTGACATGAACCACACATTTTAAACATGGACCTCCTGCTCCCAAATGCCAAATTACTGTTCCCAAACAATAGCGGGTTCTCAAATAACTGAAATTTGGCGAGCAATCCTTCTGGGAGCAAAGAATAAAATGGCAGTACCACAATCTAGCATGAAGAATTATTTTTTTGCATCTTTTAAGGAATGATGTGAGGTTACTAACATTCAGTTTAATCTTTCAACCATCACACACTTGTATTTATATTTGTCTGACCTAAATATACTATAAGACTCAGAATCATCTAAAACGGTTGGGTTTAAGAGGGTAGATATATGAATGACGACAGGGGGAGGGACAACCCTCTTGCTATATAACTTGAGGAATGTTGCTAATAATTTTCCCATTATTTAACTGCGGAGTTTTGCATTATGGAGAAATAAAAGATAAGAATTAATTATACTTCACTAGTCATAAAATGTGGGCCACAGTGTTTTATTTTTAATACTTCTCACACTAGCCCCTGCTCCCCTGCTGGATTTGAATTGTTCCTGTCATCGTATTCCAATTCTCATTTCCACACAACCAGGAAACTTCAATAGACACTTGACTAATCATCCTGACCCAACCAGTTGAGACCACTGGCCTGCTGGCTTGTATTCGTCAGGTCCCACACTTCCCAAACATCTGTAGCACTTCTTTCCTTCTCCCAAAACACTTGCAACTCCTGCAGCCTAGATGCAAGGAGAAACCCAAGAACCTCTGCAGTCTCAATGTTCACTACTTCCCAACATAAATCTTCACTCTTTGTAGACTCGTCTCTTCTCAATCTCTCAACCACATCTGATATCTCCCTATTTCCATATGTTTGGCATTTCTCCTCTGCTCCTATTCAAATACATCTAACTTTTAAAACCTACAACCGTCAGTTCGACTGTACGTCATAGGGACTCTCTAGGACAGAGTATTAACGGCTGCACAGGGTTTCCAAAGCTGGAAGCATTCTTGGAAACAGGTTGCCTCATCTTTATCCCAAGAAGCACCTGGTGAGTTCAAACTGTGAATCTTGTGATTAGCAAACCATGACTGAACTCACTTTGCCAGTTAAACTTCTCAGCAATCAAAGACTGATTAAATCCCCACCTCCTTCGTAAAACTCACTAAGATGGTATAAAGACAGATCTCTAGGATCATCCATAGAGGAATGAATAGGTAGAGATAACAGTTCTGGAAGTATATTATCATGGTTTTGAATCTCTTATTTGAATCTCTTATTTACAATTTGCTAGTTTTGTAATGGAAAGGGAATTTCTTAGCATCATTGAGTCTCCTTTATAATTTTATATACTCTCGAGAGTTTTTGACTAGAAGAAAGGAATTGAATTTTTCATAGAAAAAGCACATTTATTTATGCATTTAACCTCTATTTATAAAATGCCTCAGAGCCCTGGTACTACAGTGGGCTGTGTGGAAGACGGCTAGAAGCATGGCCACCTATTCAAACCCACCAACTCTTCCAAAGGAAAAAAGATGGATCTTTCTGCTCCCTTGGAGAATATAACCTCATAAACACAAAGGGAGAGTTCTATTCTGCTCTATGGGCTCATTCGGAGTTGGAATCAAATTAATGGTAGTGAGTTTGAATAATTAGTGACTGGAGAATTATGAAACTACCTGTAAATTTGATTGGGTGATTTAGAGTCATTGACAACTTCCTAAGTAAGTTCACTGCAATATTATCCAATCATTTTACTCTTATTCAAGAGAAGAAATTATACCTATCCATACAAATATTGTTGCAGTGCAGTGAACTATTTTATGTGGCTCTGTTAGCCTTATTCTTTGTAATTCCCACCAAGTGACTTCTTGCTGACATGATGCCTGGGTAAAAGAAGGTCAGGAATGACACTGTGAATAGCTGATAATAGGGTTCATTGTTAGGCCTTTCTATAGAAGCTGCAGTGTGCATCTCACTACTAGCAAGACTCAGGAATGGATTATACCTTCTGGACCCTGAAATTCCTGTACAGTGAATCTCCTTGATCCAGGAGCCAGCTCTGACACCAGAGAAATGACAGAGGAGCAGCACAGTCAGAGCCAGAGGTGAGACAGAGCAGTGAATGTCTCAGCCCACAGACCAAGGAAAACTGCTTGTTCCTGGCAAGAAGGCTGACCTACGGAGTCAGCTGTCTCTGCACACTAAATTCAGGGAGCGGGATTTGACAACCCACAGAGATGTAGCTGAGTGCCTTTGGGTCAAGGATTACAGTGGAGTGGCATGCCCTTTGGAATTTATTAGCAGCCCCAAAAGAAATTCATAGCGTGTTCTGACTGAACAATCTATCCTGAGCATTTCCACCCGTTACCTTCCATAATGAATCCAGTAATTGTGAGAATGTTTGTGAGTTCTTTGTTGTCATTGCAATGAATAATAGAGTCTAGTGGGAAAAAGTAGAGTGTACTATGGGAGACATAATAATTTCATACAAATGTTCACACCACCTTTTTTTGTTCATACCACCCAACTTGAAGGGAACACAATATTGCTCCAAAAATGAAAATGGATTAACTTTTAATACAAATAGTGACATCTATTCATCTCAAAATAATTATTCTAAGTTAGAGTTGGACCAGAAGAGGGGTGCATATTGCACAAATTAATTGATATTTGTGGTGGTCTTGTGCTTATGTTAATTTCATGATTGAGATGTAGGGGTGGAGTCTGACCTGTTAATCTGGAGATAGTCATTGAGTAGCCAATGAGGCCTCCGTGTGGGCATGGCTTTCTCCTGAAACCTCTGGGAAACCTTGTGCTATTTCCCTCATAGAGATGAGAAGCTCTCTCCCCAGTTTGGGGGAGTTAGTCTCAGAGACGATGAATTGCAGACAAAACAAGGTGTTGGCATCCCATGGCCTTGCCACGATGGAGCTGGACCTCTGAAGCTGGAGAAGCCACGTGGAGATCCCTGCCAGCACTGAGTTGCTTCTACCACCACTGGATGCTGTTGATGGACCCGAGGCCTGGAAGCAAGGAGCCATGGGGAGACCCCTGCCAGTGCCAGGATTCTGCACCCACTGACCTGTGACTTCGTGAGTTGGAAGGAGACTTTATAGACTGATATCAGGCATATGGGCTAATATCGGACTTACGACTTTTGGCTGGACTGGGTTGGAATGCTTTCTCAGTATTGCTTTCCTCTTGTATGTAAACCTTTCCCTTATATCCATATGCATGTCTATGAGTTTGTTTCTCTAGTCTACCTGGACTGACACAATTTAGAATTCTTTTAAGTTGCAAACTAATATATAGTGAGTATGGTGTCTTACTTGACATGGTCCTTCTAGCTACAGTCTCTGGAGTAGCCCTCATCAAATAACTGGGTAGAACTATGAGGGGCTTGTGACCCAACAAAGAGATTGGATAGGTTGATAATAATGTTGATAAGGTCCATGGCACTCTTTAGGGTAGAATCAAACAAAGAAGGCATATGAAACCTTTACAAAATGACTGGTAACTTTTTCTACTTTTCAAGGCTTAAAATGAACCCCCCTCGAGGTATAAAATCTCACAACCTCTAAGAAAGAAGAGCCAGGTGTGGAGTCCACCTTGTGGACCCAGGATCCCCAAGAATGTCTTCAATCCAGGAGTCAGACGTCTGTGATACTGGAAAAGGTGAGAGCCAGCAAGAAGGGAAAAACTACAGCAGAACCTGGAGGCCACATGGAGACTGGCAGGAAAGGGCGCTGTGGACTTCCCAGCCCATGCAGCCAGACTATTCATTTTGGGGCAGGAAGACTTTCTGGTAGGGTGGGGTACATCTGGGCACTTGTATGGGTTGAGGATCCACACAACTAGAGCTGAGAAACTCCAGACTGAGACTTACTCTTAGATGAATTGAATGCCTTTGAGCTCTAATTGGCAGAGCTGAAAAAGCTTTATATGTAGCCAAGAGGAATTACTGAGAGCCAAATGAAGGTGTAACATGATAGTAGGAGAGAAGGAAAGTATAAGGAAGTAATGGAAAAAACTAGGAGACAAAAGACATTTACAGAGGTATAAAGATAGGCATGTATATATGTACATGCATTAATATATATAGCAATAGGGACATAGGTCTATTTACATATGTTTTTTATTAAGTGCCAATGTAGCAGATGGACACTGGGCCTTAACTCAAGTCCTCTCTCAATGCAAGAACACTTTGTCCAATAAACTGTCATCCTGTGATGCTCACCTTCCCAATGATCGCTGAAGTCAAAAGGGGTGCATAAGCAAATGTGGTGATGTGAGCTGATGGTAACTATTAGAAAATAGTGTCTGGAGTCTTAAAGGCTTGAAGTTTAATAAGCAGTCATCTGGAAGAAACAAAGCCCACATGGAAGAAGCACACCAGCCTATGAGATCATGAGATGTTGACCAGAATCAGATATCAGACATCAAAAGACCTAAAACAAGCACTCATATTGATGTGAATGAGAGCGTTAGAGTGGAGATTCAGAGCCCAAATGTAGACAATTGGACATCCCCTCACAGAAAGGTCAAAAGGAATGAATGAGCCAGCCAGAGTGCAACATAACACTGATGAAACATACAGCATGACTCCAGTTCCTTAATGCTTCCTCTCCTCCACCATCATGACCCCAGTTCTACCTGACAAATCTGGCTAGACCAGAGAATGCACATGGGTATAGGTAAGAGCTCTTGATGCACTAGCATGGAATTCAGGCCAGAGAATGCCCTCATTAACAACAATAGGAATAGCAATACCAATGAGGGTAGGAGGGAAGGTGGGGGGAGAAAGGGAACCGATCACAATGATCCATGAGTAACCACCCGCTCCTCCTCCACTGAAGGTGACAAACATCAGAAATGTTAGAAGGGAGACAGCAGACACTATAAGATATGAAAACAATAATAATTTATAACTTATGAAGGTGTCACAAGGGAGGGTATAAAGAGAAGCCAATACCAAGGGCTTAGGTAGAAAGAGAATGTTTTGGAAATTATGATGGTAACATATGTACAAATGTGGTTGATATAATTGATGTACAGATTGTTATGAGATGTAAGAGCCCCCAATAAAATGTTTTATATTTTTAAAAGAACTTTATAATATTTGCCCAAATATCAAATATCAGTCCAAGGGACAGATAGTCTTGCCCAAAGGCGGTTATGAAAAGGTTATTGTGGCTGAAGAACTGTATCTTGAGCATTTCTTTTCTTTTTTTTTTTTTTTTGTGGCATCACTGTCCTGGTGGAGGCTCAGTCTTGCTCCTGGTTTTGAACTGTCAACCCTGTGGGCCGCAGTCCCGTACCCAACCACTAGACCACCAGGGCTCAGCCTATCTTGAGCATTTCTTATTCTCAACTGTAACCCATGACTCCTCTTAACCTTGTGAATAGTGTCTCTAATTTCTTTGCAATAATTGCAGTGAATTATGAAACCCAGCAGAGAATGTCATGAGAGGAGAGTTGGTGTGAGAGCTGGTCAAAAGGTTGGAAGTTAGAGGCATGTCTGATTTCTGTCTTAAAAAAGACAGACTTGAGTTGTTAATCTTGTTAATTTATTGCTTTGCCTCCTTTTCTGTGACGTTAGAGGAGGTCAGGCACCTCTGTGATGCCATTTTGACAGTGAAAAAAGGCAGATTAGTATGATCCTGGGGATCATACGGCTGCAAGAATAAGAAGGGAGATAATGAAGAGACATGAGGGAGCGATCATGATTGTGATATTGGTTTCATGGATGTAGCTTTGTCAACATTTATCAAGTTCTATGCTGTAACTTAGTGAATGAAGTTATATATCAGTTCTACCTCACTAAAGCTGATTTGTGACCTGTTTACATTTATTCTAGTTTTTTAATATTTGCTGCTTTCTTTTTGATTGAGGTTTTTCTTCATTTACTTTGTTATTCTTGTTAGTTTATTTCTTTGTTTTTTAATGGTTTTCTACACATGAAATCCATGATAGGTAAATCTGTAGATATAGTAGCTGGATTAATGGTTGTTAAGGGGTACAGCAGCAGTTTGGGGGAATCTGGGGAGCTACTAATGATGAGTACAAGAATGCAGAAAATGTTCTAAAGCTAATAGTGGTGATTAGAGTGCAGTCCTTCTTGATGTGATTGAACTATTGAATTGTGTGGTATGTTAATTATCTGCCAATAAAACTGTTGCAACAATTTATATAGATAACCTATTTATTTCGTAGAAATATCTTGTTGTACTAGGCAAGAAGGAAGAAGTTCAAACTAAAATGAAGATACTGGTGGTAGAAAAAGAAAAGAAAAAGGCTCCAAAACATATACCAAATGCAAATTAAGAAGTTCCAGTAAATGGATACAAGTGCTCATTTGACTATGTCAAGAAATTTAAAGAACAGCTGCTAGCAGGCCAACTCCCTGTCAGAGATTTATATACATGCTTTGGAAACAAGAGAATTGCAGAAATGACCAAACAGCATCATTAGAATCACAAGTAAAATTTTGCTGAATATCATTCAAAAAGTGAAGCAGAAATACATAACAAGGAACTTCCAAAAATTAAAAATCATTTCAGGAGGATATGGAATAATGGATATTATTTTTGATGTCCAATGAATCTTAGTTGAAAGCAGAGAATACCAGAGGAAGTTTACTATCTTTTGTTGACTATGTAAAGTCATTTTGACCATGTAGCTCAAAATAAATTAGTGCATTGCATTGCATAACATTTCACTGTGTTCCATCAAACATGTTTAACCCAAGAAGCAGTTGTTTCAGTAGAATAGAGACACTGTTTGTGTTAAAATCAGAAAAGTTATGCATTGGCACTGTATTCTGTCTCATACTTATTAAATATGTATGCAAAGCATATACTCTGAGAAGTTGTTGTCAATTTAAAATCTAGCATCAGGATTAGAAACGGCTCATTAACACTATGCAAAATGTAGATGATGCAACTTTGTTTACTGAAAGTGAAGAGCAGTTGAAGTATTTGTTGAAGATTCAAGATTATAGCCTTCAATGTGGATTATATCTTAGCATAAAGGTAACCAACTGGATGTTGGCAACTACTTGATAAACAGAGTAAAGATGATGGTTGTCAAGAGTTTTATTTTACTTGCATTCACAATCACGAAAGAGGTAGTCAAGAAGTTACAGATGTGTTGCATAATAATAGGGAATGCTATTGTGAAAGACCTTTTATAGGTTTTAAAAACAGATTGTGGTAGCAATTGTACAATACTGCTTGACATGATTGAACCATGGAATGATATGATATGATATATGTATTAACTGCAAACTAATAATAATAATAAAAATATTAAAGCAAAGATGTCACTTTGAGGACCAAGGTATACCTGGCCTTAACCATGAGATTTTCAGTCATTTCATACACATATAAAAGCAGGATGATGAATATGGAAGACTGAAGAGACAGTGATGCCTTTAAATTATGGTGTTGGAAAAAAGATTGACTCAATCGTGGACTACGAAAAAACAAACACATTTGTCTTGGAAGAAGAATAGCTATAATGTTCCTTAGGAGCCTGGTAAAGCTTGTTCTTATATACTTTGGGCAGGTTATCGGGAGATAGCTATCACTAGAGAAGGACATGGTTCCTGGTTCACCAGAGGATCAGAGAAAACAAGGAAGACCTTTGATGAGAATGATTGACATGATGACTGCAAAAAAATGGGCTTGACCTTAACAGTCACTGTGAATATGCCACACACAGTTTACTCTGAGCTGGAATTGAGTCAACCATGCGAAAGATGACAAGGGCAAGTCTATCTTTGTTGGGAAGTCTAATGGATTCAAGGGATAGAAGGATGCACACACACAAAGGAAGAACAGAGGAGAAACCTCTTTATTCTCTTTATTTCTAATTTTACTTAGAAAATTAGATGGGAATCAATAAATCAGGCATTTAGAGTTCAGCAAAGCCTTGAAGAATTCCACAGCCAAACCAAATCTGCTGCCATCAGGTTGTTGCTGACTCCCAGGAACCTTGGAGAACAGGATAGATCTGCCCCTGTGAGTTTCTAAGACTTTAGAACATATATGTTTTTAAATTTGTGTTTTCTTTTACATAATACCTGGCTTCAAAACATGTGATGTGACCTTCAAATAATATTTTTCATTATTCACTGAATCACAAGGGAAATGTGTTACTGCTCTCTTTTATTAATATCTGGGAATATAGTACAATAATTCTTACGTACCGGATCGCAGACCTTCCCTACTCCTCGTTTCTCTTCTCGAGGGATCCAGACAGGAAATCTCCCCATAAGGAAGAAAGAACAATGCATAAAATTTACAGAGATGACATGAGCGAAGTCCAAAAGAGAACTTTAGCCATCAAGAGTTTTGTAAATGCTGTACACCTTTTCAATATTCGGTGAATTTCCAAGCAGTGGAGGCATTCGAAATATGTCATGTTCTGCAAGATAATATGGCAGAGAATGATGCAGGGTGGGTGGTGGTTTGGAAAGATGTTAGAACAACAGCTCTTCTGTGGAAGAGTCCATCCTAAACCAGAGCCTTGTGCAATGATGTTGTAATGGTGCAGTGAAAATGCCCTTGCATGTTTATGAACTATCACAGCGTTCTTGCAATTGTTCCGTAATGAGGATGAGGTCCCAGGAGCTATTTTATCCTCCTACATCCTGTCACGAATTTCTGGAATATTTCTGCCTCATTGTTCATGGCAGAGGGTAGATGGTTTCAGCATAAGAGGGACATTGTGCAAATTACTAGCCTTTCGCGGCCAGGGAAGCCTACATTTGACACTTTCCTCCAGTTGAGAAGGGGAAAACCCAGAGAGAGTAATGTGGCAATAGGCGACCAGCTCTTTTGGGTATCCTTTCACCTATCTCTTTTTTGCTTGTCTTACTCCGAAGTGAAAAGGCAATACCCCAAGATATCCCTTATCAATTCACTAGCATTTTCTAAGTGCAGACTTCGCCCTGGAAAACAGCGCCAAAACACTGATAATCTGACACTTCTCTCTCCCAGAGAAGTTTCTGTCTCAGAAAGGAATCTTAACAGTAGTAATTGTTTCCAGGGGGAAGAATTAGAATTATCAAATTTGTTTGTTCCCAACTCCCTTGGCATGTCTATCTACCCATATACATAGATTATATAAGATAGTCTAAAGCTATTTATAAAGAAACTCTGGTAGTGTAGTGGTTTACACATTAGGTTACGTGTTAGGGTTCTCTAGAGAAACAAAGCCAGGACACTAATAATTCTCTCTATATATTTATATAGATAAAAGGACATCTAACATAAGAAATAAATAGGTAGCTAATGTTTAAAGCAGTACAAATGGCTCGGTGCAACTCACTTGTGTGAGACAGCTAGTAGACTGACAGTCCTTCGAGTCTTGAGGGCTGCCGAATAGTCCTCTGTAGAGCAATTCAGGCTGTCCAGCCACAAGCAGCAAACAGCAAAGCAGGTCACCAATAGTCAGCCAGATGGCAGAGTCCAACAGTCTCCAGCTCAAGAGATGTATATTTCAGGAGCGTGGCGAAGCTGGGCATGAAGGAACCTCAACTCACAGCAATACATTGCACGGATTAGGTGTCCCACGGGTAGTGTAGCTTGGAGAAACAAGGCAGCTGGCTGGTCTGGAGATTCAAGAGAACAAGAGCGGGACTCGCTGAGCCATTTATATCTCTGCCCTTCAATTGATCTTAGGTGTGTTCATTGGGCATGTTGTCACAACAAACCTACCTATCTTCTTTGGCCATGTTGGCACAACAAGCCTAACCATCACAGGTTATAATCCACAGAGCAGCAGTTCAAAACCACTAGATGTTCCTTGGAAGAAAAATGAGGCTTTCTGTTTTATGGCCTCAGAAACTCAAAAGAAGCAGTTCTTCTCCCTCTCATACAGCCGCTCTGAGGCTACATTGACTTTATGGGAGTGAGTTTGGGATTCGGGAAAGGATATTTGTGATAAATATATCACAAATATATATATGCTTCATGAAATTTTACATATCTCTATAAAGAAACACTGTAAGGTTGAAACAATGAAGAGAAGACAATAACTATAAGAGAATAATTTTTATAAGTAATATTATTAAAAGAAATAAAGAAAAAAATTGACAGGGAATCTCCTGGAGAGCTTTCACAGGATTTCTGAGACTATACATATTTGCAGTACTCTATACCCTCATCTTTCCCCTGCCTGCAGGTGGGTTTGGACTGCACTAACCTTAAAATTGACTCACTCCTCACTGTCAGTGAATCAATTCCATGTGATACCTTAAGAAGAGAGTAGAACTGCCGTTTGTGTTTTGAAACCATGAATCTTTGGGGGAGCAGAAATTCTCATTTTTCTTCAGAGTATGTGATGGTTAGTTCAAACTTCTGACCTTGATCTTAGTAGGTAAATGGAGAATCCCCTATGCCACCAGGACAGTCTTAAGTCCATACTCATGCCAGGGAAAACATGAAGTCAACCGAAAAAAAGAATATCCTGGCAGGGAGAATGCCCTGGGTCTGTTCAGTTCTGGCACAAACTGGGTATTCTACCTAACTAACTCACATCATTGGTCCAGGTCTTAATTTCTTCATCTGTGAAGTACTTCCTTCAATTGACTGGAGTAAGAGAAATCTAAAAAAACAAGCGTCTGTGGAAAAATGAAAAAGAAAGTAGTCAATAAAGAGGACTGTTTCAATGGTCCCCCCCCCAAAAAAAATCTTAAAAAAAAAAGAGGACTGTTTCATGATTCAAGCAGCAAAGGCATGTTCTGTTGGCGGAAGGATGAAAAAGTAATTGACATGAAAACTACAAACTGCTGAAAAGTTATTCAATGCCTCATTTTCCATGTATGAGTGTGATAGATTTTGTGTCAACTTGGCTGGGCCAGAATTTTCTCAGAGTTTAACTGATGATAGGCATTTCTGTGAAGAGTCAAGCAGTTGTGGGAGGATTGACATAGAGTACAGCCTCTTATGCCAGTCACAGGGATGTCGTCTTTGGGAGCAAGTTTCTTCTGGCCTCTAGCCTACTATTTCTACAAGCGAGTACTGTGAAGAAACATGTGTTCTGCTTGCTAGTTGTAGATGCTTTGACGGCCTTATCTTCGGACCTTGAGGCAATGGCTTGTCTTATTGCTCACCTACCCTGGACGTTTTCAGTGGCCTTCCACCTGTGTTGCCAATCTTGGATTCATTTGCTTCTGCAGTCACTAGTCTGCTGCCTGCTGCATATCTAGAGTTCGTGAGTCCAATAATTATGTGACTCATGAGAAGTTTTCAATTTAGCATATGACTCATGGACTTAGGATATCTTCTTGGGCTTGGACTTTACGACTTTGATAACTGTGAACCGTTTTCTTGATAAAAAAAATTCTTTCTACATATACATATATGAGTGCTATTGATTTTGCTTCTGTAGGTAACTAACACAATGAGGATAAGATCTGATGACTAAAGGGGAAAGGTCTGATAAGATCTTCATAAGTACTTGACATATATATAAAAAAAAAATTAGAACACTGTGGATGACCCTGGCAATGTTAAAGCACAATTCCAATGTGAGAGGCCTTGTGTTAAATGATTTCTAAACAATCTTCACCAAAGCTCTGACATATGCTTTGGGGCGGGGGGAACCTCAGAAATTCTCCACACCATTTACAATATACGTGACCCAAGTTTTAATGACATGTAAACCTTATGCCTTCAATTTGTTTGGATATGGTGATAGGATCTACATAACCTCCTAGAAATGCCATTCTTGTGTGAAGAAGAACACACAAGCTGTACACACAGCATGGTAGTTCCCATCTCCTCACATCTTGATGTGTCATGCCTCATCACACATTTGTTGCTCCATGCTTAGTGAGAGGAAGACAAAGGCCACACCTTTGCACTCACCAGCCATAATGGTCCTCCAGATAGCTTTCCTAAATGAACATATTTTTTTGTTTAAAGGAATCCTTCCCCAAACCCCATAAAAGATATGTCTATAACCCTTTGATGATTTGTCACAGCATTCCAGGTCTCTTAGATCTAATCCACATTATCTCTAAATTAATTTTAAAATTCAGCCTTTGAAATAAAACTAAGAAAGGGGATATGTGCCATGAGGGAGGAAGAATTAAGCTCGGCAGGAAAGCAAGTTTCTAAAACAAAACAAAACAAAAAAGCAAACGAGAAATATTTAGTCACATCATAACCTCCTCGTCCATTAGCACTAAAGAGAAACACAAAATCCTGTAACACCAGAGATAAAACATGACACTTAAGTGATTCATTCTGTCTGGTATTCCCTTTGCCTTCTACCAGTGCAGAAGACTACTATTCATCTGTGATCATATTTCCTCTGATAATGCCTTCCTGGGCTCAGGGGAGTTCGGTCAATAGCTCTTTTCTCAAAGACTTCATAACAATTTATGCCAAGCTATCAATGCTACCATTTTCATGATATATTATCATTTGTTTATATTTTTCTGCTCTCCAAACCCTGTCCTCTTCCTGGGAACCTTCATTCCCTCCTATCATGTCATTCGCTGCTGAAGAATGGTGGCTGACTCACAGACTTGTCAGTCTGACAAAGACCTTCCTCTTGGTCCCCTGCCTGCCCTCCACAGATGCATGCTGAGTGAATAGTTCCACTTGCAAGGAGAGCCCTCTTGCAGCTTTCAGTAGTGAGCACTGTCCTGTAGATGCATACAGCATTTCACTCCTGCTTAGAGGAGTGCTGGCTTAGAATAGGCATGCAGCACATATTTTTTTGCAAAATGTTTACCTTAGCATGCAATCACATCTTGCTTATGGAGTGTGTTTCATTTCCTGAGTTCCTTACTTTGATGAATGACATCACCATTCATCCAGTCACTGAAAACAGGAGTTATCCTAGAAAAGTCTCAATTTTACTCTCAACATATAACTGGAGGATAAATGCTTCTTAGCATTGACTTATCTGTCTCCACAATGACTGACTGAGTCCAGGTACTCATCATTCCTTGCAATAATTGCAATCTTCTCTTCAGTGCTCTCTTTGTCTGAAATCTTAATCCTCGACAGTTCACTCACTGTACTGCTTCAGAGTGGTATTTTAAAACACTCAGTCTAGGTCTAGGGCTTCATGCACCTGAACTTTCATTATAAAGCAAGGCTCTAAGATTCCCATCCATCGTGTATGGAAAATGTTAGCTGTAGTTGCCTCTCTCGTTTCATTCTTCTTGCACATACCCACTTTCCTTTAAAGGCACGATGTAAGCTTTACTTCAGATGAGAAAACTTTTCCAAATCTCAGTTCTTCCTGAAAGGAACTCCTTCTCTTTCATGTGCCCATTGTGTCTTGTACGCACACCATCTACCATGGCAGTTGCTGTTCTTGATCATCTTTATTTGCATTTCTACTCCCTCTGCTAACCTGGGAACTAACTCCCTGAGGGAAAGAACCTTACACATTCTCCTCCGAAGTCCTAGGAACATGTGTCCACCATTTTATTGTATTTGTAGGTCTTTAAGTTTCCTGAATGAAGGATCTAAATTTATCATCTGTTTTTTGAGATCCTTAAAGGTTAGGAAAAGAACTCCTATCCCTTTGATCTAACACAGTTTGGACCAATCACAAGAACTTTAGAAAAGCGTGCTGAGAAAAACTGATATTAAGAATAGCACAAGGTACATTGACAAGGGAAGGAATTGTCAAGTTGGGGAGAAATGAAAATGGCAGGTGAAGAGGAATAGCCGTGCGGCTTATTATGTTGTATGCAAAAGGCAATAACTGAATGAGTATATCTAGAAGAGACAAGTCTTTTAGAGAAGCAATAGAATCAGAATACCCTATCACAACATCTGATGTGTCCTTCCCCTCTATAGGGACAGACCTAGAATCCCAGCTAAATTTCACCCCCACACTTTCCACTGAGACATTACATTTCCCAATGGTAAATAAAAATTACAGCCAAACCAGTTAACAGTGGCTTCAGACTGTCCAATGTGTCTGCTAAATTGCATCTGGCTGCACGCTCCTGCCTTCACTCTCCTTTGACCCCAGTGGAGAATTTTCATTTCCACCCAAGATATACTGAGTCAGAATCTGCAGTTGAACAAGATCTCCAAGAATCACCTGGGGATTCTACTTCAGAGGTAAACTCTGATTCAGTATCTCTGAGGATAAGATTCTGGATGGCATGTTGAGTTAAGCATTGAGCTGTTCACTCTAAGAGTGGCTGTTCTAACCCACAAACTACTCCACAGAAGAAAGATGAGTCTGTCTCCTCCGGTAGAGATTGCTCCCTAGAGTTTTGGAGTCGCGGTGGAGCAGTTGTGTACCGTGCTCTACGGCGTTCCTAAAAGTTGAACAGAGTCCAGGAGAGGGGGCACACCAGAGGTGGAAATGCAGATGCTCAGCAGGCAGTCAAACCGGAATGAACGGGAAATACTGAGTCTCTTTCCTGAGAGAAAGAGACTGCTGCCTTAGGCAAATGCTTAATTTTCACTGGAACATCTTTTGTCTTCTATTTTTTTTCGTGTGTCTGAAACACGTTCACTTACAAAATCTAGTCTTTGGATTTAAAACTCTTAGGTGCTATCAGAGTTATTGAAGGGGTGATGGCTCTACCTGTGCATCCCAGATGATTAGACTGAAGAAGTTCCTAACACATAAAAACAAAGCAAAACAAAATTCAGATGAATGGCTAGCAAGTTGATTCCAACTCTTCACACTCCTCTAGGACAGAGCAGCAGTGCTCCATCAGATGTCCAAAGCTGGAACCCATTTTTCTCCTGTGAGAGGGCTGGTGGGTTTAAGCTACATGCCTCTTGCTTGGCAGATGGATACTTAATTACTCTGTCAACATCGCCTATCTAATGTATAAGATCTTTTAATAAAATATTTTAAAATGATTAATGATATCAGATTCTTCGATAATTTAAAATAACAATACTCATAATAATATACAGTTAAATTAATCCAAATAATTTAAAATGCTATTGAGTTCATAGTAGCTACTCCTCAATAAATGAGCCCAATGCACATAGGGTCCTAAAACTGGTGTACAGTTTTAAAACCAGTACAGAAACTGGTGTCTTTGTTGTTGATCGGAATGTGTGAGTTTTCAAAAAAAATTACAGAGTATAATTTGAAGTAGCGAGTAAGAAGTTTGAAAAAATCATGAAGAAGATTCAACTACCACAGAACTTTGAAGTAGTGTGTAAAGAACCATGACTCTAAGATATGGATCTTTCTCTACCATGTACATGACTCTGTAGTAAGATGTTAAGTAAGTGACCACTGATTTCCATTCTCTTGCATTTTGTCTGTCCACCATTCTGTCTGTTTCTGTCAGAGGTCTTCTAAGAGATGGTGAAAAAATAGCATGAAAAGGTATTTAGAAAGTTTTCATGAACTTTTTGAAGGGCCTTGTGTGTATTCATACCTGTTTTCTTGCCTCTTGTTTCTCTAACATATGATTCAAGTCCTCTGTGATTGAGAACTTAGAACCTCATTAAGTAGCTTATTCCGTGTCTTAAACAGAATGCCTTCTATTTCCGCAGTCCCACACTCTCCCCTCCTGAATGGTTAGCATCTTAACTGATGAAACATTAATCCATTCACTCACTGTCAATAAAAAAGTCATTAGTATCGAAATCACCTTAAGCTATGAGATAACATAGCATTGCTATAGGAAATGGGAGCAGAGGTAGATTAAAGGGCAGTTAAGGAGCATTTCTGAAAGGAAACAGAATGGAATTCATTTAATCAAGTAGATAAGAAAAAAAGGGTTGGGCAAAGATGTTCCAGCTATTAGAATATTGGTGTTAGCCAACACCGAAAGCTTAGATAGGAGAAAGACAGATACCAGTATCTGAGGACATAGATATGGATTTATGGCTGGTTTCCATCAAACATTGTCCATGGAGAGTATTGTAAGTTGGGTTATCTAGATAAAATATAGATAAACATATATATAATATATTATATAATTATACAATACAAACACATATATTATATATTATATTATATATATATAATAGAGAGAGAGAGACAAGTCCAAGGTTTGGCAGGGTTCAAGGCTGTGGGTCAGATGTTAAGCCTTTCAGTCAAGATATTAAGGTGGCAGCTGCTGCTAAGCTCACAAAACTTCAGGTTGTGGGTGTAGGGAAGTGGAGTTTTGACTGCTGAAGAGTTGTTGTCTTCAATGACAAAGTTCAGTAACTAGCTGCTGGCTTACTACATTTCTTGGCAGATTTAACTCAGGGTGGTTCTATTACATAATCTGAGATTTAGCCATTAGCTTCGTGGAGAGTAAGTGTCCACATATTAGATGTCTGTTTTTGCATCTGAAGCCTTTCAGCCAAGATATTATGGTTCAACATAAGTATATACTCTTCTGATCTTTGTTCTTATGATTTGACTTTTGATCTCTACCCAAATTTGCAGGAAAAAGGAACTTAGCGAAATATGAGGACACTTGAGCAAGAAAGACAGGAAGGTATCCCCCCTCCACTTTAAAAATTAATGAGATATCATCTTCACCTTCCCTTACTGAAACATCCTACATGTGGAATTCTAAAGGGCAAACACCTAGACATATCCACAAATACTCAAAGGGCATTCGTCTCTTCTTGTTCACAAAGAAGCTACTAATTTCATTTCCAAAGATCACTACCGTCATGTTGCTATTAATTCATTGTGACCCTATAGAACAGGGTAGAATTACTCCTGTGAGTTTCTGAGACTGTAACTCTTTATGGGCGTAGAAAGCCCAGGCATTCTCCAGAAAAGCAGCTTGTAGTTTCAAACCACTGACTTTGAAGTGAGAGCATCCCAACCCGTAACCAGTCTGCCACCAGATCTCCTGCCTTTCCAACCAGCCCTTCCATATAGAAAGCCCACTGCACTTAGAGTCTAATTCATTCTTATGATAGGCCCTGCTTGATGTTTGCCTTCATAAAGAGATCACTGGAGATTTGAGTACTATAGAGAACTATGGTGAAGAAACAGAGGATGTTCAACTATCAGAAGGAACAGCATCTTGAGTCTTCAAGTCTTATCTTCAAAGAAGTAAGTGAGGCAAATCCACCGGGGAGAACAACACCAGCCTGTGTGATCCAAGTGTTACAAATGACAAAATCTAAATCTAAAGGAGGGAATGGTATCAGAGCTTAAATTGTGAACACCCAGTTTGCAGAAGGATACTGATGAATGTGGAAGTCCAAAATTCCTTTGTCAGTTGACACGAGAGGGAGTCTACCTCTCCCCTCTCAATCACAGTTAAAGATGTGAAGAGCCATTGTATCAGACAGAGAGCAGTGCAAATTCAATGATGGCAGAAATGATTTGGTTAAAATGTAATATTCTCTCATTTGATCTCCCTTTTGACTCATTTTAAAGTTGTTTCAGTTATTTTTTTAAAGTGAAAATACACATGAATCAAACCTCTGGTGAATCCCTCTGACCTTAGACCAGGGTTAAGAACAGCCTTGTTATCATGGGGAATGTATTAGAACAGTTAGGTTAAAATTTAGCACCCTATCATTTGATCTCCATAGGATCCATTTTAAATTTGGTTTAGTTTTTAATCTTTGCTGTTTTCTTTTTGACTCAGCTTTTTTTTTCCTGTTTTATTTTTTCTTTATTCGTTTTCTTTTAAAGTTCTTCTGTATATGAAATCCAGGAAAAGTAAATCCATGAAGGCAGTAATTCATATGTGAGTATGTGTGTGTGTGTGTGCACCTAGCACATGCACACCCATACAGAGATGGAAGATATTTGCAGTATTCATCGCATACTTCATACTTTAATATTTAAAACCCCAAAACTAAACTTACAGCCTCTGAGCAAATTCTGACTCAGTTCATTGTTCTATACTTATGCATACTTATGTGCAAATAAGTATAAAGCATGAGACTTTTCTAATAGTTCCAATATTTTCTCTCTCCAATTTTATGTTGGCTGAAATGACAGAGTTGTTGAAATTTCTGTCTGGTCTCTGAGGTTCACCCAAACATCCAAGCATGGCCCAATTCACAACCATATCCACAAGAATGGTTTTGATGACAATTTTCTCAGCCTTTGAGAATGAAACTAAATTAAAGAAGTGTGAAAGGCTGAACCATATTAATTATGAACTTAAAAACAAAAATTATTCATCACTATACAACCACTGACTAAGAAAATAAAAACCTTAATTTAGAAGACATGACCTAAGCCTGCTAAATTTTTTAGGCCTCAGTTTTTTTATCTGTAAAATAGGACTAGTAAAACCATTTCCCAAGACTGTTTCAAATTGCCTGGTACCTTCTCTTTTCACCTCATTCCTTCTAATCCCTCTCTAAAGTTGAATATTTTCTAATCTCTACTCAAGCCTGCCTCTCTGAGCAGACAGATGTGAAGCAAACAGTCCTCTCTGAAGTGTAGATAGGGTATATATAAAGTCACTGTAACGGGAGTAAGTGTCAAACCATGGGTTAGGCAAAGTTTACTTAGTATTCCGCAGTCAACATTGACATTCTGGAGACAGGTTGTTAGCAGATGCCACTATCTAAGATAATTGTTCCAGTGTCTAGTATAATCAGTGTTCAAACCTAAAGAATTAAATGTTCAAATCATAAAAATATCATTTTCATTGCATCTTATCTCAAGTCAATGTAGAACACCTTAACATCCACACATGTATGCGCACACACACAAACATGCACACACACACACATACGTTGCTCACTTCTGAAGTCTAGTATGAGAACATTTCATTTCACAGTCACATCTCTGGAGAAATACCAGGAGAGAAGAATGGGGAAGACAGTGGATTTAGGATTTCATAATCCAGTTACATAACAATTATACCTTGACTTTCTCTAGTTCTTCCCTTTTTGGGGTTTGGGTTTGGGAGGCAACTGTAAGAAGGAAAAGAGTGTGATTTGTTCCTGTTCGTGAAAGATGATTCCTGTTCTCCCTCCCTTTCTTATTAATGCCATATGGCAAATTTATCACTTCTTTTCTTACAGGAAAGAGAGCTAAGGATGTGGATAATCATGAAAATATGAGATACATATGGACTTTCTCATGGGTAACATTTTATCCATGAGAAAATGTTTTGAGTAAAGGAACTAGAAATTTTATCTTGTTTAGTTGAACACTCATTAAAACTTTTACACTATGGCTGCTCATTAAGTTCTAATATCACACTCCAAATTAAAAAAAAAAAAAGATTCGCTGCCATTGAGCCCATGCTGATTCCCAGAGACCATTTAGGACAGAGAAGAACTGCCCGGTGAGATTCCAAGACTGTAACCTTTTACAGAAAGCCCTACCTTCCTCCCAAATATCATGCCAGACATTTAAAAATTAATATTGGCCTTTGATCAACTAAATTGATATCATTGCTATCTTAATGAAGATACTGGGAAATGAAGACAATGGAAGATTGGAAGTGTTTTCATGAGAGTGTGTCTGAAGAATATGAAAAGTACTCTGGACTTCAAAGCACAAGCACATTGGTTTGGGAAGAAGTACAAAGAACTTCTTCAACGTGAGGATGGTGAGATTCCTTCTTGCACACTCTGAGCATGTGATCAAGAGAGACACATGCTTCATAAAGTTTAGAAGAGCCTGCCCTCCATGTGATGGTCTGACACAGGGGCCCAGAGTGGGGCTCACACATGACAATTAGGATCACAGTTTCAGATGAAGCAGGGCTCCCTTCTGCTGAGTTGGAACCCACTTGTCAGTCCCTAACAGCAGTCACCACAACAATGAATGAAATCCTCAATGAGACGTGTTCTGGGGAGGCATTGTAGGAAGACTAGTATATTAAAACATGCCTTTGTACAAACAGCTGACATTGGATAGGTCCCTACTATAAGACAGTGACTGTTTTAAGTGCATCTTATTTAATCTTCACATTAGCTTTATGAGGAAAGTCATATTGTCCTCATTTGAACTGCAAGAAAAGAAGGCATAAATCACAGTCAGTAATGGCAGGCAGGGTAGAAGAAAAAATATATATATCAAGGAAATGATCGATTTACAGACAAATAGGGAAAGTTGTGTATTGGGATTACAGCACATAGACATCTTTCGCATAAAAGAAAAGCACAACTTGTCTCCTTTTAATGCCAGTAAAACGCCGGGTAAGCAGTCTGTTTCTCATTTACTTTAATTTAGAGTTCCTCCACCTTAGCAGTATTGACATTTTGGGCCAGAAAAATTTGGTGTTGGAGTTGTCTTGTGCTTAGTAGGGTGTTTAGCAGTAATCCTGGCCTTTACCTACTGGCTCCAATTAACACCCACCTTCCTACTCTGAGTGTGACATCCAAAACTTTCTCCAGACATTTCCAAATGTCCATGGCATGGGAACCATGGTTTAGTTTTTATGAAAGCATTCATTTTCATTTAGAATCTGATTCTAGTCCTCATGTGACTATCATAGAAGACACTGAATTTACTGGTGCAAGTATAATCCTATTACTTAATACCAAGTCGTAAGTATTTCTAAAATTTCAGAATATTTGTGAGTGACTCAACTGAAATCCACTAGAAACATATTGTGAATCCCACTTTATGTATAATACTTAAAAAAAAGATTAAGAACAATTACCAGGAGGTCATGCTTAATTTTGGTAAAAAGAAATTAAACCACCGATCAGGATTTGAATGCTTAATAGCACACACGGAATACATCTCACATTCTCTTAGCCTCAGCCTCATTGTCCTCTCTCACTAATGAGAGCCATCAGCCTGACTCTGCCCCTTCCCAGGGCACTTTGGTGGCTCAAATAAGAAGATATGCATAAGCACATCAGTTGGTAGAAAAGTAATGGCTGAGCTAAGGCTGAAACTGACTCTAGTTTCTAGATAGTCTGTTTCCTTAGCTTAAGTGTGACAAATATGTGGCTCCCCAACCCCCTGACTATGCAGATATTACTAATTAATCACAGATCTCCTTCCTGGTGTGACCTCAGAAGTTCTCAGTAACACATTCCAGACCGCCACCAACTTAGGATCCTAGAAGACTTGAGGCCATGGCTGTTGCTGCCGCTCTCTTAGACAATGGTGCCACTTGACTTATTGGATATTGCATGTCATTTCTTTATTATTCTCAGCATCTTCTTTCACACCTGACATCTCAAAGATCTTAAGGGAAAGTGAAAGGAGATGAGAAAGATATTACGAGGGGCAAAGGTCCCTAACAGCTCTCTTACTATAACACCTGCAAATATTTTAAGGGGTTATTTTAGGTATAGTGCTACGTGACCTGCAGTAGCAGAAGTCGGGCTGGCTGTGGTGATACGAGTCACACCCCTCATTTGTTTTATCTAGATGGATAATGCTGTTGCAGGCTGCCCTTAGTCACTTCCTCAGGTACAGAGGCTGACAATCTCTCAGGAATCACCTAGCGTATGTTTCACTTTTTACTCAGTCACTGTATCATTTCTCAACCCTAATGGTATTTCCGGGCCTTCCCAGGTTACAAGGGTTGAATCAGAGATCTCAGCCTTCCTTGTAGGGGCAGCCATCCACAGAACACCCACACACCCACCCACCCACCGCCAGCCTCCACTGCAGGAATCTCCTGGAAAGCCTGTGGAAACACAAATTCCTGGACTAGCTCCAAACGTGTAACTCAGTAGGTCGCCAGTGGCACTCAATGACGAGAGCAGGGGAAGCTGCTGCTGCTAGTGTAGGGGCCATCCTTGGAACACCATTGTGTTGGTGAAAGGAGAATGGGTCTGAGAGCCAGAAGACTTGCTTCTGAGAAATCCATCTGGTTTTTGTAATCTTGGTGATTTGAAGCAAAATACCAGGCCTTTCTAGGTTTGAGTTGAGTGCCTTGTGAAGTGGTTCATGGAAACTGCTCTGCTTACCTCATGGAGTTGTTTTGAAGATTAAATTACATAGCGGATGTTGAAGAGTCTTACAAATGGCAAATGTGCAAGAGGAGTAAATACTTATTAGTGCTTTTGCTGTTATTTGCGGAAGGTGCCTTTTTAGCCTGGAAGGTTAACCAGCTATTTATGGACCCACCTCCTCCCCAGGCAGTTGAATGGCTTCCTCTCCTCTCCCGCAGCCAGGACTGAAGTGGGCAGAAATATGTAAAGCTATGTCTATCTCCACTCCTTTTCTCATACCCTCTCAGAATGAAACAGAGTGCGGATGTGGCAAATGTTCAGTGTCCTGGGTGTTTGGTCGAGGCATTGCTTCCTTCGGCTGGTCTACAGGGACTGAGGTATGTTAATCAGAGGTGAACGAGGGTAGACCATGAACCTTTGGCAATTGCTCCTCAGATTTTTGCTTATGACTCATGACAGCCACTTGCCAGGGGGAAGGGAAAAGAAATCTGGGAACGCACTCACGAAACCTGAGACAAGCAATCTGAGAAAGAGAAAAAGAGTAGAAACCATGTCAACCCTAAAGGTAGGAAGCCAGTTGCCAATGAGTTGCAGAGACCAATAGTGTCCCTGAAATCCTATGTAATTCTTTCACTGACAATGAAGATAGCCCAGACCTTGGAGTTGTAATTCCTGGCTCTGCTACTTAATGCCTGCAGGCCATTATGTTACTTCTCAACTCTGGGGCATCAAATGCTACATGAAAGCAGAGATCACCTCTGTTTTTCTTAGGACTGTATTCTCAAAGACAGACATAATTGGCACACTCAGTAAATATGTATCTAATGGGTGAATGAGTACACTATCACATCTCTGTTAGCTTCATCTAAAATCAGTATCATTCTTCCAGTAGTGACATCTATTGTCTGCTTCTGTAGACCTGATTCCCCCTCATGCCTAATTGACAGTGCGGATGATCAGTTTATGAGATTTTAAACACAATCCCTCTCTTGCAGGGGCTAGTCCCAAATCAGGACATCTTTTTAAAGTGCATCTTGTCTTAGAAACAGCTAGACTTTATTCAGCTCTCGGGGAGCATCATAAGCTATGTGCTAAACTGCTAACTGCAAAGTCGGCAGTAGGAAACTATCAGCCATTCCTTGAGCAAATGATCAGACTTTCTTCTCCTGTAAAGATTTTAGCTACGAAAACCCAAAAGAGCCATCCTGTTCATCCTGTGGGATCATTATGAATTACAATTGCCCTGATGAGGGCAGTGAGTTTAGGTTTTATGTATTGAACACTGTGGCGGTCATGTAATTGTGATGCCAATCTCATGACTGGGATGTAGGGGTGGAGTCTAGCCTGTTAATCTGGAGATAGACAATGAGGCCTCTGTGTGGGCATGACTTTCTCCTGAGACTTTTGGGAAGGTTCGCGATGTTTCCTAATTAGAGAAGAGAGACTGGACTGAGTCTCCGAGACGATGAACTCCTGACAAGACGAGATGACAGCATGCTGATTGATCCTGATTCGTGGAGAATGGAGGAGCCCGAGGAGAAGCCACGTGGGCTTGCCCTGATGGAACCAGACCTCTAGGGCCAGAGAAGCCACAAAGAGACCCCTGCCAATGCTGAAATGCTTCTACTGCTAATGGACACTGCTGATGGACTCTGAGCCCTGGAAACGGGGAACCATGGGGAGACGCCTGCCAGTGCCAAGACACCTCTACCCCAGCTGGATACATAAGACTCTGTACCCACTGGCCTGTGACTTCCTGAGTTGGAAGTAGAATTTATAGACTGGTATCAGACATATGGGCTAATGTCAGACTTTTGAACTTGGACTGGGCTGGGTTGGGATGTGTGTTAGTCCAGATAGACTAGAGGAACACATTCAAGGACATGCATATCGATATAAGGAAAGGGTTTATACACAAAAAGAATGGGACATGGAGAAAGCATCCCAGCCCAGTCCAGTACAAAGTCATAAGTCCAGTACTAACCCATACGCCCGAAATCAGTCTATAGTCTTCTTCTGACTCACGAAGTCACAGGTCAGTGGGTGCAGAATCTCAGTGTTGGCAGGGCACCTTGCCTCCAGGGCTCAGGGTCCATCAACAGCAGAAGCAACTCATCACTGGCAGAGGTCTCTATCTGGCCACCCCAGCTTCAGAGGTCTGGCTCCATCAGGGTAAAGCCGTGTGGTCTCTCCGCCGGCTCCTCCAGCTTCTCAGACGCTGCCAGCTTGTCTTGTCTGTGATTAATCGTCTCTCAGACGAACTCTCAACAACTGGGGGAGATAGCTTCTTATCTTCACGAGGGAAATATCGCGAGATTTCTCAGGAGTCTCAGGTGAAAGCCATGCCTACACAGAGGCCTCATTGGCTACTCAATGGCTGTCTCCAGATTAACAGGCTAGGCTCCACCCCTACATTTCAAGCATAAAATTAACACAAGCACATGACTGCCACAGGATGTTTTCTCAATGATCCATTCCTCTTGTACATAAACCTTTCCCATATATCCATATGCATGTCTATGAATTTGTTTCTCTCGTCTACCCAGACTGACACAAACACCATGCTAACAAGTAAGGGCAAACATCTACAGAGTACTAGCTGTGCCTCTTTGCTGTGCACTTTGCATGAGTTTACTTGGTTTTCCTTATAACAATGGTGCTATTTTCCCCCCTTACAGAGGAAAAAGGTAAGGGGTTGAGGCATCAAATAGCTTCTTAGAGAGGAGACCCGTGGCACTGCAGTATAAGCTCATTCTTGCTCCAGAGTGTCTGAGGTTCACTGTTTCCCCACATTGCCCCTCCCAGGATAAGACCTCTATGATGAGTTCTCGTCAAAGCATTGAATCAGGGGAACAGGTGGTGCTGCAGTTAAAGTGAAACTGGTAGCACTTGGAGCCCATCAGCTGCTGTGTGGAAGAACACAGTTTACAGCCTCAGGATCTTCAAGGGACTGGTCTAGCCTATTCTAGGGGGTCACTGTGAGTTGCAGTTGAATTGCAGCTGTTTGGACTTTATATTGGTGATTGGAGTCTCTGAGCCCGTGGTCCTCAATCTTTCTTTAAACAGGGGGCCAGTTCACTGTTAACAGGAGGCTGGATGATAGTTAAAAAACAAACAAACCTATGAGTAAATTCACTGCAGACCTGGGATGAGTCGGTTGCTAAGCAGGACAGAAGCAGCAAAAACACCTGGTGGGCCAGATAAATGTCCTCTGTGGTCTGCCTGTGGTCCGTGGGCCATCATTTGAGGACCCCTGTTTGAGTGATGCAAGCTGTGAAGGCATTCAGCTGTTCATTGACAGGTTGAAGTTCATGTCTACTTAAGTCTATCTCAGAAGATAGGTCTAGGCATATACTTCTGAAAGAACAACCACTAAAAACTTTATGAAGAACATTTCTCATCTGGCAAATATATAGTCACCGGGAGACAGAATTGGCTCATTGATAGATCGCTTCTATCCCTTAAAAGTCACAATTTCACAAGATAATTGCTATAATTGTTCCCATTCCAATCCGGGGGGAAAAGACTCAAAACAACTAAGGTGTAAGGAAGTAAAACTGCATTATTACTGAATGTAGACCCAACAAACCCAGCTATGTGGAGTGGATCCCAACTCATTGTGATACTATGGGACAGAGTAGAACTGCCCCATTGGGCTCCCAAGGTTCTAACTCTTCAGAAACAGATTGCCACGTCGTTCTTCTGCAGAGAATTGGGTGAGTTTGAACAGCTGGTTTTGGGGTTAGCAGTCTAGTTTTGTAACCATTGTACCATCAGGGCTTCACTGAGTATAGAAGTGAGGCTGAAGTTCAAGTAACATTGATCCATAATCCCTGTGCTGTTCTATGTTCATTCTCAAATATTTTCCTTCTCTACCCTTCTTAGTGACTGCTTATGTCAGTTTCTCAAACTTAAGTAATGTCTAGACACCACGTAAAACATACATGAGACCTCCAATGTTGACTTTAATTATTTGTATCACATTCTATAAAGATGCAAGGGTAAAACCAGATTATTTATTTTCTATGCTGCAGTTCCGTTATGACTGCAAAACCAAAACAAATTTACAAATTAATTAAAATGAAAGCTAAAAATAATTAATAACAGTCTAATTGGCATCATGAGTTACATAAAGTGCCTTTCCAATGCAGAATTGATGGATAGCCTGGCATAGCAGTGACATTGGCATTGTGACTACAGTGTTCATGGCCATGGAGTTTTGTGTTGGACACAGATGTCTGCTATTTATCCCATGAAAAGCAAACTTCCATAATTTTCTTTATTCCAAATACTAAGAAGCTCTTGTCCATTCAGGGTCCTTTGTGTAACACAAGGGCATTTGCATTGTAAATCCACTTCCCTTACATAATTAGCTTGCAGTAAAGACAATCCTTTAATTTGGTGTTGATCTGCCACTTACACACAGCACAAATGACTCGTCTCAATGAACTCCTTCTTGGAGAAAGTGAAGACAAATTTGATGCATTAACGGACATCATGTGGAGGTCACCTGAAATAAAAAGGGTCTCTTCTGAGTCTGGACCATAAACAGCTGGAACCACTTAAGTGCCTTCAACAACAACAAAATTAAAAAAAAAAAAGTCTCAAAACTGGCCTGCTTGCATTGTAGGAAATAGTTAAGTACAGGCTCACAAAAGCACATCCCAAACCCCACACAGAGAGCACCCTTTATGTCATTTTATATGTCAAATTAATTCCATTTTAATACATCTTATAACATCAGCTCTGGAAAAATGGGAAATGGGTTTTAAAAAGCTAGAAACAGTTCCATATGTGAGAACGCAATGCCTGTTAGATCCATTACAAGGAAAATGGCTGTGCTTCGAGATTAATGCATGATCTCAAATTTTGATTCAAAGTTAAGTTATATGATTTGAAATCTAAGAAAGAAAATGACATGGAAAAGATATCAGGTGCAGGGCAGTGAGAAGTGTTACTTACTGTGTCTTGTGGAAGAAGGGGGAGAAAGTACTCAGAAGGAAAGAGAAGTGAATGTCCCATGGAGAGGAACTTCCTTAACCACAAGAGAGAGTATGGTTCCAAAGTAAAGAAAACTGAAGGACAATTTCAGACATAGGGAATTTTGCAGACTGGTTCAAGTCTTCTGAGACTTGAAACACTCCAGCTAGGAAAGCGTTTTGCTCTCCTTTTGCTTAAGCTGTAGGGGTTAGAACAGTGGTTCTCAACCTTCCAAAGACCATGACCCATTAATATAGTACCTCATGTTGTGATAACCCCTAAGCATAACATTATATTCTTTGCTACTTTATAACTGTAATTTTACTACTGTTGTGAATCAGAATGTAAATATCTAATGTGTAGGATATATTTTCATTGTTATAAATTGAAAATAAAGCGTAGTGATTCACCACAAAAAATATGTAATTATATATTGTGACATGTTTATTTCCAATTACATATAAATGAAATTTTGTCTTGAAGCATACTGTAACATGAGTAACATTCTCCCTCCCCACCCACCCCCTGCTGCCATCAACACTCAATATAAACTACTTGATACATTTTGTGACAGTCTGCGCAAAAAGACAACTTCAGCATGAAGGTTGATAGCTTCTTTCTCACTAGATTAGAAATTCTTGGGTCAGTCTTTGCAAGAGCACAACTAAGATTCTCTTCTACAAGTCTACTTCTGTATTTAGACTTAAACCAACAAGCTGGAAAACCCTGTTCACAAAGATATGTTGTTGGAAATGGAAGAAGGACGAGCAAAACAGTCTCAGACAGAACAGGATGTGACTGCAAGCACTTGATCCAAAATTTTGTAACTGGCATTGTAGAGAAATCAGTTCTCACTGCACGACTGTTAATAAATTCAATGAACTCTTCTTGTGCTGTCTCAGGAACATCTTCAACTTTGTGAATGGATGTCTGGCAAGTGCAAATGGGGTGTCAGGTAAATTTGGAAAATAAGGTGAAATTTCATCTGTAAGCATGTACAAGTGTTCTTTCACAGAAAGTATCATCACAATCCTTCCATCTGGTTCAGTGCCATGTTCCTCAAAGAAAGCAGATAAGGTAGGCAACATGTAAATTTTATTTTCATCCATTTTTTTTTGCCCCAGTTGAAGTTTCATTTGAAATGACCAGATCTTTTCAGACAAATCAGGAAATGTTGCAACTGGTCCTTGTAGTGATCATTTTAACTAATACAAAATGGCAAGGATGTCACCCAAGTAAGCTATTTTCTGCAATCGTTCTTATTCCTGAAATGGGCTTTGAACTGTGGTCTTGTGTTCTGATTTAAAAAACATTTTGAGTTCATCAGGAAACTCAAAAAGACATTTAAAAAATTTTTTTCCTTCAAACGACCATCTCACTTCAGTGTGAAATAGCAGAGCTTGGTTTGGTACAACCAATTCTTTGCACAGTAGTGAAAGCAATTATTGTGCTCACCTTTACAAATTTGACAGAATGTAGGATACTTTTTCATTACTTCCTGTAACTCTTATGGCAGCATCTTCATTGCTAATATTTGCCAATGAATCATATAGTGAGTTCTGATGACTTTTGGTGAATCATTCAATACCAAACATTGAAATCCAGATCAACATCCTAGCATTGCTGGAGCACCTCTGTGCAAACACCACAAATCTTTTCCCAAAAGTTTTTATGTCCTTTCAGAAATGAACCAACTGTGTCAAATACATCATAGTCAGTAGTATTCATTTCAAGAGATGTGCAAAAAGAAACTCATATTTAAAGTCACATCATTAATATACCTCACGTAAATCGGTAACTGCGAAGAGTTTGTAACATCCGTAGATTCATCAAGCTGGACGCTAAATATTGGAAGTGGAGCAGATTTCATTTCCTGGATTACCTGATCAAGAATATTGGCAGACATGTCATCTATTCTTCAATGGACATTGTTGTTAGATAAGGAAGTTGCACTCAATTCTGTAAAAAAATTCATCTCCAATCATAACTTGAACAATGTCTTTGGCCATAGGCCACAGTAAATCCCCAGCAATGGTGTGAAGTTTCATAGCTCTGGTGATTCTGGGTGCCACCAAGTATGATACTTCAACGTTTGCTTTGTGGTACTTGCCACCAGTGTCAAGTCTGACTTTCGTGAGTCCATCAGCTTTGTTTCTTAAGTAGTTGTTATCCTTGCTGGGAAAACTTGGGTGCTTGCTATCTAAATGCATTATAGTTTGTTTGGCTTTGTAGATTCATAGTTCTATCATAGATAGAACTTCACAAAAAATAACACATTGCAGGTTATCAATTCCTGATGTAATTATTGAGGTAAAACCATTCTGTAAAAAGAAAATTCTTCCTATATATTTTTTCTTAATGTTCATCTCTACATGATCCATTTTCATGGGATGTTTTGCTAATGAAGATAATATATAACAATAGCTTTAGGAATGCATAAGATGATACATGACATGGTTCAATCAATACAGTTCATTAAAGTTTCCTTTGGTTTACCATTCTGTGTTGATTTTTTTGTACATACCTGTTATTATCAAAAAATGTCAGTATTCACATCAGCCAAAGCTGAAAATAAAAAGATTGATAAGCATCCAGATTAAGTTCCCATGATACATATATATCAGTAGTTGATCATTTTATAGTACATGATTTTACATTTACCTAGTAATTATATTTCATGAAGTATCATTTTACCTCCAATATTGTGTCTTTCAACATGGTAGCTGCTTATAACAGAATAGTTGCTTTCAACACAGCAGCTACTTTATAGTACATATGTGACTGGTCTGCATAAACACATTATGGCACCAATGGTGTGTAGGTGATGAGATTGGCGTGGTGATGTAATCACACTGGTACTCATATGTGGACATATCTGCATGTGGGTGGGTCCTCCTGGAGATGGATAGAGGAGCGGTGTCTTGGTTTCTAAGATCATTAAAAATATGTGTTTCCCTATGGTCTTAGACAACCCCTGTGAAAGGGTCATTCAACCCCCAAAGGGTGTTCAAAACCGATGGACATTCTGTTTTCCAAAACAGATTACTTAACTATTTTTTGGTCAATTGCCTATACTAAATAGTGGGATCTTTAATAGTAGGAACAAATGAATCTTTATTTTCAATTTCTATACTGCTCTCTTTAAACAAGTTGCCTTCAATTTGGCTCTGGCTCATAGTGACTCCATATGTGATTAAGAATGGAGCTGTGGTCTATTTGGTTTTCAATGGTTTATTTTTCTAAAGTAGATCACCAGAACTTTCTGCCCAGGTCTCTTTGTGAACCTGAACCACCAACCATTAGCAGCCAGGTATAATACATTTTGCTCCACCCATCCACTTTATTTGGTCCTCTTGATGTCAACTACTCTAGAGGTAGGCATGATCAAACTCTGATTTTTATAGATAAGGAAATTTAGCCATGAGGAGGTTAAAGAATTTTTCCAAGGTTACACATCTATTAAGGGACGGAACCAGAATCATTGGTAATCCCAAAGCCTGAGACCTTAATAACCTAGAGTCATCTTTGCCTCCCATACAGCATTCTGTAGGCAATGTAACCTTAGTACTAAGTTGTACCCTAATAATCGACTGTCAAAACTTTTCATATTACTGATGAGAAGATGTAAGCCTGAGAGATGTAAGTAAGCTCGTAGGTTATAGAACTACTGGTAACCAAGATATCCAATTCTCAGTCCAGAGCAGCTCCCACTTCCATTATCTAAAAATGTGAAAAGTAGGACCATTTCATGTGTCTTAGACCTAATTTAGTTCCCACGGTTTTATGAAATTTATTTTCAAATGGGAACTTCAATTTGGGCCAGCTGTAACACCAGCTATCAAGAACATTCAGTGCACTGACAAGCTTTGTTCATATTTCTTTCTGGTAAGTTTCCAGTTTATCTTAGGCTTCACCTTCTCTCTGATGCTGTTTGAGTTTGTGAGCTTGTATGGGCATATACATAGGGATGAAAGTGATCAGCTGTCTTGGTTTGCCAAGGACTGGGAATGTTTCCCAGGATGTGAGATGTTCAGTGGGAAAAGCAGGAAAGTTATGGGCAAACCAAAATGACTTGGACACCCTATTATATACCCAAAGAATATTTACACCTTTGGAGAAGGCCATAAGGGACTAATTTTATATACAATGTGAGTCTCATTCATTCATTTCAATAAATATTTATTTTTAAGCCTGTGGTAGATAATTGTTCAACATAAGTTATAGGAGGGGTACACAATATCTCTGACGTCAGTGACTGGAGCATCTAGGAGAAAGAGGTCAAACATAAAAACAGCTACAATCCCAGGCAGAATGATGAAAATGGCCCTAAAAGCCAAAACTAATGTTTTGGTGTGTTTCTTCATCAGGGATATGTATGCCAGCTGGGAGTCCCTTTCAATGATTGATGTTACCAAGAATCTGAACTCTCTACTTGAGAAATCTAACAATGCGATTACCATCAAAGACACACAGTTAATGTCAGATACAATCACTTTAACTGTTTTCTAGATGATTGCAACTTTATTGGGAAATCCAAGTTTTTAATAGGGAAACTACCCTTCCAGAGAAATCAGCTGAGAGTTTCTTGATCATGTGTCATATATAAGATGGCTTCAAAGAGTTCATGGAGGAAAATTCTATTATCTTTTTATTGAATTTTTCCATGAAGTGTTGAAGCCCCTTCTATGCATCTTTAGTGATGTTCCTGACACTAAGATCTTAGTTAACCATGAGCTTTTTGTTTGTGGTGGTGGTGATGGTGTTTTCTCTAGTGCAATGGTAGAGTGAGATTATCAATAATTCCTCAGTGTTATTGATTGTGGGAGACTGGTAGTTTAAAAAGCTAAGCAATCATATTATTATTTCTTGTGCTCGACATCACTGCTGGCAGAGTCTGGAAGGAATGTCAAGTAGAGATCGATACTATGTTCATAGTGGTCTACATTCACTTAACAGTCCCACTAACTATTATAGCCCTTACTATACACTGAATGCAAGAAATGCAAAGATTAATGAAACATCAATGATGTCTATCATAAATCTATTTGGGAGCTGAGCCCTGGTGGCGTGGTGGTTGTGCACGGGACTGCGGCCCACTGGGTTGGGGGTTCAATTCCACTCCACAGGAGCAAAAGCTGGGCTTCCTATTCCCACCTCCAGAGGGCAGTGATGCCCCCCCAAAAAACAAAAAAAGAAATAAATTTATTTGGGAAAGCAAAGTAATTAACAAAGAGATGTGAAACAATGAGATAATGCCTTGAAATTTAAGAGCACATTAACATACTCTGAGGTTTGAGAGGATGTGGGGGTGGGGATAAGGCAAATCTTCATGCTGAGATGTCAGTAGAGACTTGGTAACTCATTAATAGTTCAGCAAAAGCAGCCCTGAAGGCTTCATGGTCAAGTCCTGAGCTGCAAACTGAAACATTGGTGGCTCTAACTTTAGAGTCTGGGAAACTTGGTGGGGATGCTTTCCTAAGGTCACTCTAAGTTTGGATTGACTGGACAGCAAAAGCCAGCACCAGGAGTTCGCTGCTTGGCTTCAAACCCGTTGGTTACAGTTCAACCCCATGAAGAGAATGTGCGTTTGTATCTGCTGAGGATCTGAAGGTCTGACTCACTAAGGAAAACATGAGTGGGACTCCTGATCTTGACTGATCCAGACCCAGTAAGCAGAGGTGGGAGCGATGGAGCAAACGTGAAGAATGCAGTGATTCTTATGACTAGAGCATTTGTAATTGGGTGAATAATGACCTTCCACAAAAAATATTCATGTCCTAAACCTCAAAACTTGTTGGTGTATTACCTTATATGGCAAAAGAGACCTGGCTGGTATTACTTAGCTAAGGATTTTGAGATGCAGAAATTAGTTTTGGATTATCCAGGTTAGCACTGTGTGATCTTAAGAGCCTTTGGGGTCTTTATAAAGGGGAGGCAGGAGGCTCAAAATGAGGAGTAGGAAATGTGATGTGAAGAAAGGCCCACAACCCAAATATCAGAGGTGGTTTCTTGAATCTAAAAAGGCAAGAAAACAGACTCTACCCCAAACCCTTGAGAGGGAATGTTGCCCTGTCAGCATCTTAGTTTACAGAGAAGAAATCTTTGTTGTTTTAAGCCTGGACATTTTATGGAAATTTTCACAACAATAGTAAAATGCAATATTTCATCCTACAATGAGAGCTGCTAAGTGTTAGATGCCTGAGACCCTGGTGAATTCTTCTAGGGAATTTGAGTCTTATATTTTCATGAATTGATTCAAAATGTGGGTAATCACAGAATAGCCATCCTTTCCAAATTGCCATTCTCTCCATCTCTGAGAAACTTCAGTCCTCGCCCTAAAGGTAGCAGACACATTCTGTTATTTCTATGCTTCAAAGGGTTCTTCAAAGGCTTAGAAAGGATCATAAATTAACTCAAAATTATTTTTCTGAAATGATTTTCAGTAATTATTGTACATATCATAGTTAAAAATCATCCTTCAGGATGGAAAACACCACAGCTAGATGTTATTTCCTTGCTTCACATATGGGTTAACAGTTAGACAGCATGCATAAAAGTCATTGTGGTGAAATGATGAGACTCTGGCCAAAATCAAGACCTTAGTTCACTCATCACTGCCCCTTTAGTATGGCTATAACACAAAGCAGTAGAAGACAATGAGTTGATGAGGACTGGACTCATTATTTGTTAAGATGTGGAGACCTGAGCAAGTAAATTAATCTGTAAACTATAGATACCAGATTAGTTGGATGTTATGGTTTCAGTCCCCCTGGATTGACCAGTTGTAAATTTGTAGAAAAATCTGTCAGTTTTCAGTGTGTAGCTATAGCCTGATGGCTTAGTGTGTTCCCCTTTGGGCTGCTAACCACACAGTTAGCGGTTTGAAACCACCACCCGCTACAAAGGAGATTGTTGATGGATTCTATTCCCGCAAAGAGTGACAGCCTTGGAAATCCACAGGGACAGTTCTACACTGTGGCTCTGAGTCAAAATTAACTTGGTCACATTGAAATGATTAAAATTTTTAAATTATTTTAAATGGCTAAATGTAATGTATCATCTCTCAAGACAGCCACTTAAAATTAAATCTGCTAAATGGGTGATTTAAAGGGAGCAGAAAACACAAAGCATTGAATTTGTTTATATATCAGTTTTAAAATGGAAACCAGTACAGTCAGTAAAGAATTGGTGCAAGGTCTGTGGTCCAAACTCACCAACATATCTGGAGAAGACCGATAACACTTGTGCTCTCAGAAACATTTATAGTCTTAGAAACCATAAATAGCAGTTCTAGCCCATACTGTAGACATCAAGTTTCTATGGGTGGAAATTGACTCCAAAGTAGTGGATCTAGTTTTTTGGTACCACCAGCTTCCTTAACTGTATTCAGGTCCTGGTTTTCTGATATCTCATGATCTAACTTTTTGGTATTGTACTCTCTTTCTTTAGCTGTAAGTGGCATGGGAAAACCACAAGTTATAGACTACAAAACCACAGGAGTCTAGAAATCCTGTCACAAACACTTGCTGAACTTCACAAACAGAAAAAGTAACTTACAATTGTGCTACTTCACTGAGATATTAGGTTTGGTTTAGCTGAAAGAAGTTGGTTTATTTTAACTAAGCTGAGGCATTCCTAATCTATTTGATGTCTTTCTGGTGTGGAACAAAATCTAAGAGGCAAAAGTAGAAGTTATGCACTCTTGGGTTTGACAAAGCAAAGGTTGTTGGGTCAGATATTAAGTCTAAGAGTTTGGGCTTAGTCCTCTTTCTTTTTCTACTATCCAAGTGGAATTTTAGAACTAACTCCTTGATAACGGGACATAAGGCAGATATTCTTATCACTTCTAGAAGATAAAGTTTCAGGGACTCTGCTAACCTCCCCAAGTTTCAATATTCTAATTTTCACTTGAGTTGGAGAATTGACTGTCTTCTTTATTGCCAGCCTCAGAAGCACAGTACATCCCATGCACTCATCTTCCCTACTGACCTAAAACCTACTGTAAGAAGGAATCACTCAGGTCAACACACAGACACTTGTATAATATATGATGCATAAATGATACTTGATATACATTTTAATCATGTGCCTCTTCTGCAAAATATATAGTGTCTGGCATCTGGTAGATGTTCAATAGCTGATTTTACTTTTAATAAGTCTTAAAACAGAAAACTTATGAGTCAGTATACCCTTTGATTCAGTCCCCAAACAAAGGGAAAAGCTGTAGAAAGACACGTTTCTCTGTGAACATAACATGTGAATTGGTGAAGAAGGGCCCCTCCGCATCTGGAGTTGGCAGCCAGGTGCTTTCATGTTGTATACTGATCACACGCATCCATAGACTTGAATAGCACCATCTTTTATTCCTTCCCATGGGCCCACTACCTGCTTCCAAAACCCACATCCCAATTCATTCTCCTTTCCACTCCTCATGAAAGTGGCAGGGAGATAATTCATGTTTTCACCTCCTTTTAAATCACTCCATTTAGCAGATTTATTTTTTAAGCTGCTTTATTGAGAGATGCTATACATAAATTGCATTTAGTCATTTTGTGTTAGTCCAGGTGACTAGAGGAACAAATTTCATAAATACGCATATGGATATAAGGAAAGGGTTTATATACAAAAGGAATGTGACACTAAGAAGGCATCCCAATCCAGTCCAGTACAAAGTCATAAGTCCGATATTAACCCATATGCCCAAAATCAGTCTATAAAGTCTCCTTCCGACTCACGAAGTCACAGGTCAGTGGGTGCAGAATTCTGGCACTAGCAGGGATCTCCCCATGGCTCCTTACTTCCAGGGCTCAGGGTCCATCAACAGCATTCCGCTCCAGCTTCAGAGGTCTGGCTCCATCAGGGCAAAGCTGTGCGGTCTCTCCGCCTGCTCCTCCAGCTTCTCGGATGCTGCCATCTTGTCTTTTCCGTGACTCATTGCCTCTGAGACTAACTCCCAACAACTGGAGAAGATAGCTTCTCATCTTCATGAGGGAAATATCACGAGATTTCCCAGAAGTCTCAGGAGAAAGCCTTGCCCACATAGAAGCCTCAATGGCTACTCAATAGCTATCTCCAGATTAACAGGCTAGACTCCACCCCTACATTTCAATCATAAAATTAACATAAGCACATGACTGCCACACATTTTTAAATGCTTTTTTATTTTAATCATTTTATTGGGGCCTCATACATTGCTTATCACAACCCACATATACTGTGCCAAGCACCTTCGCATGCTTGCTGCCTTCATCGTCCGTCTCCAAATATCTCCTTTTCCACCTTGAGCCCTTGATATCAGCTTTTGATCTTTTCCTCTCCCTCTTTACTCCCCCCTCACCCACCAACCCTCAATACCTTATAAATTATTAATACTTTGTCATATACACTGCCTGACGTCTCCTCTCGCCTACTCCTCTGTTATCTGTCCTCCAGATGGGAGGTTAAGCGTAGATCCTTGTAATTGCTTTCCCCTCTCTACCCCACCTTCCCTCCACCTATAAATATTTCTGTTTTAAAGTAGGTTTGGATATAAAGATAAATTGCAATTGGATCTTCATGTATTTAGTCCTTCACCAGATACATGTTCTATAAAATAATTTTTCCCAATTAGTGGTTGTTCCTTTTATTGCAACTGAATTCTTAGGACGCCTGGAGACATAATGGTTATGTGTTGGGCTGTGATCCACATGGTTAGCAGTTCAAAACCACCATCAGCTTCATGGGAGAAAGAGAATTTTCTAATGCTGTAAGAGCTGCAGTGTCAGTGCGGTCACTGTGAGTCAGCATTGACTCGATAGCCGTGAGATAGTTGTTAGGAGCAGGGGTGGTGCGGTTGGGTGAGTGTTGGACCACTAACCCAAAGTCAGCAGTTTAAACGTATCAGCAATTCCGAGTGAGAAAGATCAGGCTGTCTGTTCCAGGACAGAGTGAGTTGGTGGCACTGTGCTTGGGTATCATGTTTTAGCAGAACAGAAAATTTTAATATGAATAATACCTATCTTATCAGCTTTGAGTTTTAGGCATTCATATATTTAGTGTCTGGTTATTCATTTCCAAATCCAAGATCACACCTATGCGGGGGGGTGGGAGGGGACGCATCACTGCCCTCTGGTGGGAGCCTTGTTCCTGGAGAGCTATTGCTGGATTTGAACCGCCAACCCAGTAGGCCGCAGCCCCACACAAAACCACTATGCCACCGGGGCTCAGCTCCAATCACACCTTTACTATGATACATTTTTATAGTCAGGATGCTTACAAGTAAGTATAGGATCCATATTGAGTTAGTTTTTGTATAATGTGTACATTTTGTATAAATTTTGTCTGTTTATTTATCTGCATAAGAGAACCTACATAATGTTGGACATACTATCAGGAAGGACCAGTTCCTGGAGAAAAGTATCATACTTGGTAAAGAAGAGTGGGTCAGTGAAGAGAAACGAGACCTTCAAGGAGGTGGACTGATACAATGACTGCAACAACGGCTTCATCAGGCATACTGACAATTGTGAAGATGGCATAGGACAGAGGTTGGCAAAATTTTGAGATGGAAGAGTCAATCCTGTGCCTTACAACAATTTAAAATTGTTTGCTTTTGTTTTTGTTTTTTGATTTTTGGGCATCACTGCTCTCCGGTGATGGGAGTAGGAGGCCCAGCCCCACTGCTGGAATTGAACCTCCGTCCCAGTGGGCCACAGTCCTGCGCACAACCAGTACGCCACCGGAGCTCAGCCCAACAATTTAAAATTTATTAAGCCATCAATACATGTTTACAAACAAAGGAGGTGGTCATTATATGTATAATAACCTTTAACTTTTTTCTATATGAGTTTAGACATGGACATACCAAAAGAGCTGCCTGTTGCACAAGAGCTACAGTTTTCTGACTACTGCCAAGGGCCCAGCAATGTTGTGTTCTGTTGTACATCAGGTTGCTATCACTTGGAACAGACTCAATGGTGCCCAAGAACAATTGCTTTAGTTTAAAAGATGATTCTCCAGTGAGTTGTCTTTGTATCTTTCTCAGAATTCAGTTGACTATATTTCAGCTGGGAGTTCCTGGGTGGTAGAAATGGTTAATGCACTTGGCTGTGAACTGGAAAGCCAGAGGTTCGAATCCAGCAAGAGGTGCCTCAGAAGACAGACCTGGCAATCCACACCTGGAAAAATCAGTCTCTGAAAATCCTGAGGGAACACATCCTTACCCTTATCCATATATTGAAATATGATAAGATAAAAATTGATTAATCTGAGAAAAAATAGTTTCTCTAAATCCTCCAAATTTCTCTTTTTTGGGGACCCAAAGCACCTTTCCCCCATGAATATGGCCAGCATTAAGTGGTTGTTAAAACTGACAACAAAAACACATTGCAAAGTGGGTTTGAGCTACTGACATTCTTCAATAGCATGTTTCCAGTTTAGATTTAAACCAACACCATGTCTTCAGTTAAAAAATTATAATTTCTAGGCTCTCTAAATTGATCTGTTTTTCATGTTTATCAAAAACCAATGACATGGGCTGAGCCCCGGTGGCGCAGTGGTTGTGCACGGGACTGCGGCCCATTGGGATGGAGGTTCAATTCCGGCTCCCAGGAGCAAAGGCTGGGCCTCCTACTCCCATCACCTAAGGGCAGTGATGCCTAAAAGAAAAAAAAAAAAACCAATGAAATAAGCTCTGTTTTTCATATTTATTGATCATATTCAAGCTGTGCCAATAGCTAAAGCCATCTGTAATGTCATAATTTCACGTTGACTTGATGAATATAATGAGCAGGTGGAGTCTGGCCTCATGATGCCTCCATGTGGGCATGGCCTTCTCATGAGGATGCTGAGACTTTCCTTTCTCCTAAGAGCTGGGCTGCACTTTCTCTCTGCCTCATCTTCCTGTTGACAAGCCCCGAGGAGGCACACTCAGAGAGCTGGGGGAGCATCATGCCAGCGCTCAGATACTCCCACTGCCACTGGATCCACAAGCATTTTCACCCGCTGGCCTGTGATCTTCCTGCATTCAGCATCATAGCACGTGCTGCAAGAGTCTGAAAAGGAATTTATGGACTAGTATTGGACTCATGAGCTAATATCGGACTCATGGATTTGATCTGAACTAAAATGGGGTGTGTTCTTAATATACCATTATGTTTTGATATAAAACTCTTTCCTAAACATCTATGGGTATATCTGAATTTGTTTCTCTTGTCAACCCAGACTAGCACATCCAGCAAGTGGAGAATTAGATTGTTTGGGGCTGAAGAGTTTGCAAACAAAGCATCAGATGTTTATTTCCAAACTCACTGCTATTGAGTCAGTTCTGGTCGGAGAGAGTAGAAATGCCCCTCTGGGCTGCCCAGGTTGTGCATCTTTGTGGAAGCAGAATGCCTCCTCATTTCTCAGAGGAGCTGCTGGTGGTTCACTGCCCAGCATATAACCCACGGTGCTGGAGAGATTCAGTCATCCTTTATCATCCACAAGCTTTCATCTCTGCACTTCACCTACTTGTTACTGTTTCATTTTATCTGGATGTAAAGTTTTGCCACATATACATTTTGGTTCTACAGAAAAAAATAAATCTGAATATTTAAAAATGAATAAAATTAAGGATATGAGCAACATTTACAAAATTTACTTTAGAATTTGCATGGTGACACCAACATGTATACTGGAAATTTACACTTAAAAATTTCTATGCATAAAAAATTAGAACATATAATTTGCTCTTTATTCTAACATAGGAAAAGAAGTGGTACTTAATCACACAATCTGAAATTAATTGTACTTTTTTATAGTCTGATGCTTTTTTAGAAGCTGTGCACGAGTGCTCTGGTTAAAATAATAGTTTAAAATATGGACACTTACTTTTTCCCATTTGCTGCTGTATCTCCACAGTTCATCAGATGACTGTTGATCCCCAGTGAGGAGGAGAGAGCGATCACAAAGAGGAGGATGCAAATACGAGGGCATGTTTAATCTGAAGATGTTTGTTGGTTTGCTTTGAGCAGAACAAGACCTTAAATCTCAGCAGTAATGTAATTATGGTCCCACTGGTGCAGTCTTATGTGGTTGATAAGAGACTCCTGAATATGAGGTTATACTCAAGTGGCCCAAAATAATAGGGCAAATAGAGTTGTCATAAGCAAAATTTATGACACGTATGTTTTTTTTTTGTTTTTTTTTTTTAGGCATCACTGCCCTCAGGTGGTGGGAATAGGAGGTCCAGCCTTTGCTCCTGGGAGCTGGAATCGAACCTCCAACCCGGTGGGCCACAGTCCCGCGCACAACCACTACGCCACCAGGGCTCAGCAGTATGTTTTATTTTTTATAGAATTTTTCAACTTCTATACTCAAAAGTACTTAAACAATTGATAGAGCAATGGCATTATTTGTCAAGGAAAAAGTTTGTCTTATGCGTTAACCACCATCACAGTATCAATCGAGTTCTTTCAAAACTCATTTTATAGCCATATCCTTCACATACCACACAATTTAATCATTCAGTCATATTGAGAAAGATCTGTGCAAACATCATCACAATCAATTTTAGAACATTTATTCTTGTACACATTGTTTTTAATTCCCCATTTCCTTCCATTTTCCCCTGCCATACCTCTAGGCAATTCTCAACCCAGTTACTGTCTCTATAGATCTACCTATCCTAGATTAAAATTTCAGAATATCCTACAAAATACAAACAGGAAGGAACAATCAACAAAAAACCTCTCAATAATACTACATAAGATAGAAAAATACCAGTCAAATAGAAATCAGAAAATGTAAAAACTACTAATCAAGTACTTAACAAAGTCATTCTAAAGGGAAATGGACAAGGAAATATGTGAATATAATTTTATATAAAGATTTATTTCTTAAGGAACTATTCAATTTTCTTACATGAAAAGAATATTCTGATACATACTAGATGTCCTTTTTTATTTAGGAAGACAAATGTAAAAACACACTCATTGTTCCAAAACAGAGACACATTTTCTTGCAAAAAATTCAATGAATTTTGAGCTCTTTTAATGTACTTAAGACCTAATCTATTAGCACCTAGAGAGTAATATCAAGTACTCTTTTCCATGTAACAATGAAAAAAGCTTACCTGTGACACATATTTTTCTAACACAGTTTTAATATTTACAGTATTTTTATATGTGCTTTGTATTATATTATTACCTTACAAGTATAAAGTCATGCTAGCTTTTATTCTTGTGTAGGCCATATTTTAGTTAGAGTTATATGTATTGTTTATAAAACTTAAAACATCACTCTCTATATAAATACTATACTTGTAAAAGTAATCTGATTCCCTACATTGCGATGGCTGATTTAGGGCTTCTCACCATTTCTCAGGTCACCTGGAACCAACTTGGGTGTTTACCAGAATGTGTGAAGGAACATACCCTTGTACTATATTGTGGCCAAGAACATTGTTGACCTTCCTGGCTGCAGTTGCTAGGTCAGATGGATATAAAGAGTCTCTGAAATGAACCAGAGAAAAGTTTCTATTAATATAATCCACCCATGCCCAGTAACTACTCATGTTGGATTCTGTTTCAGAGTAGGTGAACATAGCAAGTGTTAGGTCACAGAGCCCATCCCTTCACTTGTTTATAAAAAAGAAAATATGTGCTCCCACTCCACATTTATTGACAAAGATTAGATGACTGTGTAAAAATTACTATTATGTGAAAATGGAGGATGGCTGACTCATTAAATTGATCTTCTGTGAATTTTATCTTCAGTCATCATATCCCCATGCACTAGCACTAATATCAACTCCATTCAATGCTCTGTTAGTTTCTTTCCACAATGGTGCTTGTCTTTCCTGCAATTGACATCTATGGTACTTCTTTGAACTACTGTTTAGTGGATACTCAAAGCATGTGCTTACCTAGCTTGTTGGGAATTTGACCCTCGTGCCTACCCACTGTCAGAAAAGCCACTTTATACATTTTGTTGATGATAAACATCATGTCAAGCCCCAAATCTTAGCTGAGGCATCCTCCATATGACCAGCTGTGCTAGAATGTTGATCCTGCGGCTGTTGCTAAATCACTAGGGATCGTGGCCCCTCACCACCACTTTACAGATTTTAATGGATACAAGCATTAATGATCCTCCAACAAAAGAAAAACAATAGCAAACTCCTATGTTTGGACAGTACCTCAGATTCACAGTTCCAGACCACACTAACTCTTGAGCTTTCTCCAATACATCTTTCCATGTAGAAAACATATTAACTCCTATGCAACCTCCATGCTTCTCTCTTAAAATGTCCAGCTTGCCAGCAGGTAAGTAGCATGTGCCTGGAATTTGTAAATTTCATGCTGTTGCTATGTGCTATCAAGCCAGTTCCGCTCATAATAATCCTACGTACAACAGAACAAAACACCACCCTGAACTGCACCTTCTTCAAATTGCTATATTTGAGCCCACTGTTTCAGCCACTGTGTCAATCCCTTTTGGTGAGGGTCTTCCCTTTTTTTGCTGCCCTTATAAGCATGGTATCCATTTCTAGTGATTGGTCTCTTCTGACAACATGTCCAAAGTAAGAGAGATAAAGTTTCACCATCCTTGACTCTAATGAGCAGTCGGGTTGTACTTCTTCCAAGGCAGACCAGTTTGTTCTTTTGGCAGATGATAGTACTTTCAATAATTTCCCATGGAACCATAATTCATATGCATTGGCTCTTCTTCTGTCTTCTTTACTCAGTGTCATCCTTTCAAATGCAATGGAGGTGATTGAAAGTGCCATAGCTTGGGTCAGGTGCACCTTAGTCCTCCAAATAACATTCTTGCTTTTCAGCACATTAAGGAGTCCTTGGGCAGCACAGGTACTGCTGCTTCTATGATTGCTGATTTTGGGGTCAAGCAAGCTGAAATCCTTGACAACTTGCATCTTTTTTTCACTTGTCATGATGCTGCCTCTTGATCCAATTATGAGTATTTGGGTTCCTTTTCATTGTGCTGTCATCTATACTGAAGGCTGTGGTTCTTGAGCTGCAATAACATGTGTGTTTCAATTCCTCCTCACTTTCAGCAAGCAAGGTTGTGTCATCTGCATACTGCAGGTTGTTGGTAAACCTTCCTCCAATTCTGAAACTGAATTCTTCTTTATATAATTCTCAGCATCTGAATCTGAGAGGCTTCAAATCACTTGATGCCTGGCTAGCCTGCACTTAGTTCTTTCTTTGACTCACTCTGTCCTCAAACAAATAACCCACATTCTCTCATGAGGAGAATGGGAAAGAGTACCTCTTATTGTGGATCCAGTCAACTTGGTGTTATCATTTGAATTTGTTGCCTAAAAGGAGATAACCACATCCTAACTGCAGGATCTGTGAATATGACCTCACATGAAATAACATCTTTGCAGATGCACTGAAGTTTAGGTAATGTCCTTATCATGAACTGTAATCTAATGTGCCTGATAGCCTTATGAGAAGAGAAGACTCTATAGGGAAAGTGGCCATTTGAGGATGAAATCAGACATCAAAATGATGTTCCACAAGTTAAAGTGTACCTGGATCATCAGTAGCTGGAATAGATACTAATGGATTTTTTGAGAGAGCATGACCTACCAGTACTCTAAATTCAGATAACTGGCTTCAAATCTATGAAGATGAATTTCTGTTCTTTTAAAACATTCATTGTAGCACTTTTATTATATAATGTTAGGAATCTAACACAACTGGAAAATGCAATTCTTCCAAGAGAACTAGATCCTACCTAGCATCCAGAAGGTGCTCAGTAGATGAATCTTCTCCCTCCTCTCATCCACAGTAGACTTTAGGAAATTTGGAAATCCCCACCTTGTGCTTACCTACTGTTCTTTCTATTCCTCTTAAGATTTTAGCAAGCAATAAGACAACATCAAGTTGCTTTCCAGTTGATTCTGATTCAAAATGGTTCTGTGCATGTCCAAATCAAGCTTTACTCCATAAGGTGGTCAATGACTAATATTTCCAAATATTTCAGAAGCAAGTTTCCAAGAGACTTTCTTCCAAGATGAAATATTCTTCCAAGATGCCTCATGGTTGACGCAACTCTCCAATATTTCCATTAGCAGTTGACTGCTTTAATCATTTGAGCCATCCAGGCACTTCCACATTCAGCTTCAGGGCTATGGAGGTGATCCTAATTCGTAGCGGCCATGATCCCTATAGGACATAGTCAGACTAATCCTCTGGGTTTCCAAAGCTGTCATTTCTTAAAGAAGCAGAGCAATGAAGCTTTCTGCCATAGAGAAAGTGGGGATTTCTTGCAGTCAGCAGCCTAAAGCATACATCTTATTACACTACCAAGGCTCCTTCTGTCAATGAGCAGTGGTTCTTAAACTTCACTAGAACAGGATCATATGAGTGTGTTTTAAAATTCAGTTTCTCCGGCCACCTTTTTGTAATCAAACAGTCTTCAAGTCAACAGATCTGTATTTTTAAAGAGGGCCTTCAGCTGATGAAAGGACTTCTCTGTAGCTGAGCCCTGGTGACAGAGTGGTTGTGTGTGGGACTGCAGCTCACAAGGTTGACAGTTCAAATCCAGCAGCAACTCTCCAGGAGCAAGGCTGGGCTTCCTACTCCCACCAGGGCAGTGATGCAGAAAAAAAAGGAAAAAAGAAAAAGAAAGGACCTCTCCTTGAGAGAACACTATTTTTACACTTAGACTTGTGGTTTCTTTGGAATTCACTGATTTTCTCACTGACTTACCCCTGGAGTCTTTGGGATGGAGGGAACAGAAAACAGGAGGATGTTGAGAGAATGAGGAACATGCACACAGAGGGAACTTCACAGTGGTCTTCTGCTGGAGGCAGAAGTGGTTGATAAAGCCACTTGTTGCCCTAAAACTGCTGGTAAGTTAAACTCCACAGGTTCAAGCACAAAGAAGTGACTTCTTGAATCTGGGGAACATGTAATCAGCACATCCTTTATGAAAGGGAATCCCTGAAAATACCTGTCTGACAGTCCATAAAATGCCAGCAGTTATAGCTGGAGTGCCTGGGAGCTCCCTAGAGATGTGGGAGACTTTTGTTCTTTTGAAACTTTTGAAAGCTATTTATCAGATTATCTGCTCCCTAGCAGAGCAACTGGTAGTTTTGAACCACCAATGTAGGAGTTGTCATCCAAAATGCTTATCTGACAGTACTACCAAGCCTCCTAAGTGTCATTCCAATCTCTTTGAATTCTCTTTTCTCACAAGCTTTAAAATATCTTTGTACACTTATAGAAACATATATGGGTATATATACAAATAGATACATTTAAATCATTGGTCAGTGGATTCACAGTCTACATGACCAGCCTAGTATTATCAAAGCAGGAAAAATAAGCTCAAAGCCACCACTTTGATCCATTCCCCCACCACCCACTCTCAGTTCCATTGATCAAGTCAAATACACAGGTGACCGTGTGGGGTATTAATACCCCTCACAATTTCAAAATCTTCCTTCAACTTAAGCTCCATTTTCTTTTCCCTATTACAGACTCAATGGTACACACACACACACATACACACCCACAATATGTCCTGAGATCCTGTCTTCCGTACCTGTCAATATTCTTCTTGTATCACTGTGAGCGACCTCACATGAGACAACCACTGAGGATATGTGGGGATTGAGCAAGACTGGTAAAGATGACTGATGGTACCTGACTATCAAAAGATGTGACATTCGAGGACTTAAAAGTTTGAGGGTGAACAAATGGTTATATGGCCCAGGAATAACAAAGCCCACCTTAAAAGATGCATACCAACCTGCACAACCATGAGATCTGGAAAGACCCGCTATCAGGCATCAAAGAACAAAAATCATATTACTGTGTGCCTGCCCTCATGACAAGATCATGGAAGACAGAAGGGAGCTGACATAGACAGAGAGGAGAAATCTGATGGCACCCAACTACCAAATGATAAGGCACCTGGGATAGCGAAGGCTTGAGGGTGAATGGATGGACATCTAGCCCAGAAGCAGCAAAGCCCTCATGGAAGAAAAACACTAGCATGTGTGATCACGGGGGGCTGAAGGGAGCAGTTATCAAACATCAAAGAATAAGAATCATGTCACTACGAATGGAGGAGAGCAGAGTGGGGACCCAAGGCCCACCTGTGTGTAATTGGACACTCTCACACAGGGGAGTCTTGGGGAGGAAATAGGCTAGTGAGGCTCAGTGAGGTGGCAATGAAGCATACAACTTTCCCATAGTTCCTGAAGGTTCCTCCCTCCAACTGTCACGGTCCCAGTTCTACACTGGTGTGGAGATGAGAAATGGAAATGCAGGGAACCCAGGACAAATGAATCCTATGGGACCAGTAGTGGGAATGAAGCTGCTGGATAGGTGGAGGGAAGGTGGGGTGGAGAGGGGGAGCCAACTTCAGGGATCTACATATAACCCCCTACTGGGGGGACAGACACTGGGGGAGAAGGCAAGGGGAGACATCAAACAGTATAAGTTATGACAAAACAATAATTTATGGAGTATTGAGAGTTGGTGGGGGAGTGGGGAGCAAGGATGGAGGGGAAGCGATGGGAGACTGAGGTCAGAGGCTCGGATGGAAAGGTGGAGGTTCAAAGAGCAATGACAGCTGCAAGCATGTGAAGAAGCGTGGCACAACATATGTATTTATGTATTATGAGAAATGATGTATGAACCCCCAATAAAATGATTAAACATGAAAAAAGAGTGGAATAAATACCATACGTAGAAATATGAGACAGCAATTAGAGACTTAATACATTCAATTATGAGATTGAATAAAGGTATGAGGGAGAAAGAAAGGGACTGGGAGAACATTCAAAGAGAGAGTGAGAAAACATTTTCCTGACCCAATGACATTAATCTAGAAATCCAAGAAGTTTAAAAAGAGAGAAAAAATCTAGATTAAGACACATCATAGTTAGTTTCTCACAAAGTAAAGATAAAGAATCTTGAAAGCAGTGGGAAAAGCTAATAGTCACAAAGAATCCTAAATAAAATTGTTAACTTCTCAGAAATATTGCAGATCAGAAGATGATGGGATTATGTGTTCAAAAGCTGAAAGAAAAAGAAACTTCCAACCAAGAAAATTTCGAACCAATGAAATTATATTTCAAGAGCTTGAATGAAATTTAGACATTCCCAGACAAACAGAAGTCATAAAAGTGATGCTGGGGCTTGAAAGATTCCTAAGATAGAAAAAATGTCTGGGCTTAAAAAGGCCATGGAAAAGTTCCATTATCATGTATATGTTTAAAGTAGTTATATTGGGATATATTTCACCTATATATACTTTTCAATACTTTTCAATAGTTCACTCATAGTAAAAAGAGCCATACAATTGTTTCCACAATCAACCTCAGAACATTTGTTTTCTTATACCAATTGTCCTTAGCACACTTCTCCCCAAAACCTTCCCTCACATACTCTTCAAGAAACCATCAATACAGCCATTGTACCCCATATCTCTACCCATCCTGGATTTCATATATAGGATAGTATAGAAAACAAAATAAAGAGAAACAAAGCAATCAAAAAATGCTGCACTCTGCATGATAGCAAGGTAATTCACACACTTGGTCTGTAACCAGAAGGATTCACTAGAGGCCCAATCCTCATGTCAACTCTATAAATGGACTTTGACCTCCCACTATCATTCACAGTCTCCCAATTGAAGGTCTAGTACCACTAATTCTTTTGGATTTTGATATCAAGGAATTGGGTTCTAGAAGGAAGAACATGTTTGAAACCAATTCTGGAGGCATTCGTACACTACAGCTTGACATGATTAAACTATGGAATAGTATGGTGTCTAGATTAGCTCCTAATAAAATGATATGGAAATAAATGGCTACATTTATTAAAGAAATGATGGTTGGATGAGTACCCCAGTTAATTGACCTAATGGCATGTCGAGTTTACCACCTAGTTTGATGCCTAGTTTTGGGGGTTTTAAAAGTTTGCAAACAAACAAACAAAAATTTTGCAAACAGCCATCCAAAGCATACCAATTGGTCTTATTCACCTGGAAAAATAGAAGAAAAAAGATCAAGAAAGAAGGAGGCACAGCATTTATACCTCATTGCCATAAATCTAGAAGAACTGGATGGTGCCCTTTATGGAATATTGGGATCAGAGAGTCATAAAAGTATCTTAATCCAAAAGGTGAAATGGAGGACAGAATTTCACATTCTATTGGATTCCCTGGCACCAGAAAGACTGAATAAAGCCCGCAAACTATCGTCCTGAGACAGATTTAATTCTCTGAAATCTTAAAACAAAAAGCAAAGGATTAATTGAGTTTGTTTTCATTAGGGGCTCTTGAATCAATTTCAACTCATAAAGAACTTACATACAATAGGACACAATACATCCTGGTACTGTCCCATCTTATATTTGAGCCCACTGTTGTAATTGCAGTCACTGTGTCAATTCATTTTGTGGCAGAGTGTCTTCCTCTTTTTCACTGCTCTAATAATTTACCAGGCAGGATGTCTTTTTCTAGGGAATTGTGTCTTCCAATAGCATGTCCATAGTACACAAGACAAAATACTTGCCTGTGTGGCACATTCTATTAGTAAAAGTGTCTGACTTGAACATTATGTTCTTTAATGATCTATGTTGGATCAAATTGAAGATAGAAGCTTAAAATATTAGCTAAACCTTAGGTAGCAGTGAATGTTACAAGGGGTACCCCCACCCAAATGGAAAAAACCTTCACTGGGCAGAACTTTGTAAGCATATTTCCCACTACGCGAGCACTGAGTAACTTGTATTGCATTAGTGTACCCAGAGGCACCACGTGGGAAGGCTCTTGTTTGTCAGAGTGAATTTTTTTCATAAAAGCAACTCTCATTTGTGTGATGGCTGATTTCAGAGAATGACCTGTGGCTGTGATATCTTGTTTCCTACTCCAGGGAAAAAGCAAAAGAAACTGTTGTGATGTTGAACACATGAGAAAAACCCATGTGTACAAATGGTTTACTTGTTTCAAAAAAAAGATGAAATGTCGATTGATGACAAACTTCATCTGGATTTCCATCAGCTTCCTGAATGGATGAAAATATTGACAAATTCTGGGCACTTGTGCTCAAAGAAAAACAATGGATCATTGAAGAGATGGGGAAGTTATCTGGACTACCTTGGAACTCAATTCAGTGAATTCTAATAGAAGATTTTAGAATGAGAAGGGTCACTACAAAAAAATTGTGCCTTTGGTTCTGACTGACCAGAAAAAAGAATGCAGTATGGAACCAATCGCTCAAACCAGTCATGCTTTGAAAGAACATCTCTGAAGTAACCTTTTACCAAGGTCATTACTGGTGACAATACATGGTGCTATTCTTATGATCCTAAAAGCAGACATTAATCAAGCCAGGAAGACACCATTGTCATCTCACCCCCACAAAAGCTCATCAAGTGAAATCAAATATCAAGATGATGCTCATTTACTTTTTATTTCTTTAATGTGAGGGGGCCTAGTGTATTTGGAGTTCATTCCATGGGGTCAGACTGTTAATCAGGATTTCTATTTAGAGGTCCAGAGAATATTTCAGAAGAGTATCAGACAAAAAGGCCCTCTTTGTGGCAGATGAGGAACTGGTTTAGCCATCATGACAATTCACCTGCTCATGAAGCCATTTGAATGTTCCAATTTTGGGTAAAAAAAAGCATGCCTCTCTTGCCTCATGTACCTTACTCTCCTGAACTGGTTCCATGTGATTTATTTTAGTTTCCATGAATGAAGAGGGACATGAAAAGACAGCAATTTTATGATGGAGAAGAGGTGAAGAAAAAAATGAGGGGAATGCTATCAGCCATCTAAACAGATGGGTTTTAAAAATGTTTCCAAGAATGGAATCACAGATTTGACAAATGCATTAAGTGCAATGGAGAGTACTTTGAAAGTGATAAGGTTGTTTTGGAATAATACATACATACATACATAGTTTTGAGTACAAAATCTGTTTTTTGGGGGGGGATATTCCCTGATAGGTTAACAGAAAACAACTCAAAAAAGAGGAGTGACAATGGTTATATATACCTGAAAGAATGTAATCCCTGTCGCTAAGTGTAGAAACAGTTGAATTGCTGTGTGTTTTTCTGCCTACATTCTCAATGCCAACAACAGCAACAAAGAAGGAAAAATAGGTGATTGGTCAAAGATGAAATATGTATTTGTGTATCTTCATTAATTAGAAGCCTTTCCAGGGCTGAGCCCTGGTGGTGTAGTGGTTGTGTGCGGGACTGCGGCCCACTGGGATGGAAGCTCGATTCCAGCTGCATGGAACAAAGGCTGGGCATCCTACTCCCACCACCTGAAGGCAGTGATGCCCCCCTCCCCCCCAAAAAAGTCTTTCCATCTGAAAAATAAACTTGTTTTGAAATAAATATAATCAAGACTAAAGTATACCGCTTTGGAACTGTTTTATAGCATTTTGCTATCAACTTTGCAATAATGTTATTAAAATTTATCGTACCTGAAGTCCCTGAGAAACTGGTTAATGAATGAAGGGCCCACTGTAATCACAGGGCTCTTAAAATGGACTTTTAGGGAGGACACAGTGGCAGCCCCCATGTCTTTTTCAGATAAGGAAAAAGATTATGAGCCCTGGAAAACAGGTAGCTTCTAGAAGCTGGAAAAAGCAAAAGGTCAAAATGACACTCAAAGGTGAGATTGGAGAAGAACATTTGGCAGAAAGCGGAACATAGATAAATTCATTGGTGACTTACTCTTACTCTCTAGGTCAGTGTTCAGCAAACTGCGGCTCATGAGGCACAGGCAGCTTTTGAAGCGTGAACATGGGGCTCTGAAGTAACATGAAAACGTGAAGAAGATTATTATTTCAGATCATGGTGATTTCATTTGTTTGGAAAAAGACATACTTAAGGCTCTTGAGTGATTTTAAAGTTGTTAGGAGGGACAGGATTGGCCTCTCAAATGTTTGCCGAACCCTGGTGTAGATTATGGAGAGTGGGAGACTACAGAATGGGAAAGGAAGCCAGGGATGGAAGCAAAGCCATGTGGGTTCCTGAAGCCACACCGGTTAGTCTGCACACAGCACCATTTCATTTCTTTTCATAGTCCTTGACAAGTTGAGGTTCTTTGCTATGTCATCAGGCATTCCTGATCAGCTATTAGATAAGCTGTCTGTCTCTAAACGACTATCCTGCCTCCAAGCAGCCTCGTTAAACAGACAGTGACGAAGTCCATGGACCATGTGGCAGCCCTAGACATCTTCTATGGCACCCTAGCTCCCAGCATCAGGGTCTTTCCTCTCTCTGTACACTTACTCTAACCTGTTTACTTAACAAACCTTGCCAACTGATATGGAGGGTGGTTTATATCAGAGCCAGAGGGATGTTCTTTATCGCCAATACTCTATAGGGCTGTAATTCTGTTAGTGTTTGAAATTGTTAAGAATTTGGAGTATGGAGAGTATGGAATTTGGAAGGAGAATGAACCAAATCCCACTCATTCTGCGAAGCTCCACATGTCTTTGTCCTGCCTGAGAACTCTTCCCCTGCTCTGTCCTTCACACATTTCCCCAAATGAATCTCTCAATAGACAACAAAAACAGAGGCTTTGATAACCTATGGAATCTAAGTGAAATGAAGAGTTGTTTTTACTTCTTTACTGAAAAAAAAAAAAAGATCGCCATTTTTCTCCTTTTACATATTTCTTGAGGCTCCAGAGGCTTAAAGTATTACTGAAATTTGTATTTCTATAAAAACAAAAGCGCGCTCAAAAATTCCTTCCGAGTGCAGGTTAAGACCCAAACCCTTAAATAATTGTGAGCACCTCTGTGACAAGCAGGTACCTCCTCCTTACTCATTTGAATTTGGAGAGTAGGCCAGAAAAGGTTAAAATAAGAAAAGGAGGGCTGGCGACACTGTAGTTATTTATTTTAGGGGGAAAAAAATCAATCCCGATGACAATACCATCTACCAGACAGAGCAACCAACATGGACAGGCCTTAGTGTGGAGCCGTTTTAGCCTCACTAGATAAAGAAAGGAAGTAACAGGAAATCAGAGAGTTTATTTTAGCCCCTCTATCATGTCTTCCATCATAAAGTAAACAGCCGTCCTCCTTCTAGCCAGACAGTAGAGTTTTCCATGGTCTCATGCAGCCACAAATGGGAGCCACACTAAATAACTGTTGCTGGCAGCAGATAAGGAGGAAAGAAAGTGCCCATATGAAGTTTATTTATTTTATCTGAGGCGGAGACTGTCAGGGAGAGGCTGTGACTGCCATAGTCTTTATTCTGGACCAGCTGTCAACTTCAAAGCAGAGGTAGGTGGAGAATAGACCGGAATCATCTCACCCCCATTAAGCAAATGCCTGAAAAGTTAAGCGGCACTTCTCTAGTGTGGACAAAATGAAACACACACTCACACACACTGAAGGTTATAACACGGCTGGCTGGCAGGTGTGGTTAAGAAGCCCACTGCTTTTTCAGAGAGTCAAGAATTGCCAAGAAAGCAACCGAAGGGCACAGCGGGCAGGAGCTGGAGCCCGTGTCAACCCTTGGCCCATTGCATTACTCATTTCAGGATATTTGAAGAAAGCGGACTGTGTTTTCTGACTGTAAATATGAGTGCAGCAGGTTGAATCAGGATACGCCAAATATTTTTCTAACGGAGCGAGACCAATATAGCATTTACATGCCAACAAGATGACTAAACTGCTGTTTGTCTCCTATTTTCTCCTTTAGGGCCAATGAGAGTGGAAAGAAACAGCTGGTGTGAGCTATTTATATGAAGTAGCATCAAGATAGAGCCTGCCACGGGAGATGATTTGAAATCCAAGTATAATGTTGCCATGGGTCGATTATAGACCCTGCCATGCGATGTAAGCCTCGATGTTAAAGAATATGCACACACACGTAGACACATAAAGATCTTTCAAATGGGTGAGGTCTCCCCTACCCCTTGCATGCTACCTTTCCACCATGCAATCTTGTTTCCGTGATAAAATAGAAAAAAGAATTTATATTTCTGTCTTAAAACTTGAATTGCTTTAAAAGAACAGTGAAAAGGAGTTGGGAGATTCATTGTGTCTGTGGAAGGCAGTGGTGGTTCAGTGAGAAGCCCTGCACTGGGGGATAAGCATCAGGCCTCTAACTGCAAGATCAGCAGTTCACGCCAACCAGCAGCACCACGGGAGAAGAGACTGCCTGCTCCCATCAAGTTTTACAATCTCAGAAACCCCGTGGCCCAGTTGTGTTCTGATCCACAGGATTTGTGATGTGAGTCAGAATCAAGTTGATGGCAGAGGATCTATTGGCTTGAGTAGTTCAACAATAGAATTCTTACCTTCTATGCCCGAGTGCTGGCTCTGATTAGCTTCTCCTCACACTTCCCAAAACCAATTTCCATCAAGCACAACCATCAGTCATTGTCGATCGAGGCTGTATGCTGCTGAACAGATTTCAGCCGAGCTTCTAGAATAAGAGTAGGAAGAATCACACAGGTCTGAATCCTTGTGCTGTGGTTTGTCATGGATTGAAGACTAGCTGGAAGTCCGCAAACAACAGATACACCATTGTTTGTGATGCTAACCTTTTGTGATGACCAGATGTCCTTCTCATATCAATTATAATGCAAAGATTTTTTCAAATCATGTATGCCAGAGAACTACATGGCAGACTTCACTTTTCCCCTAAGTAGTTAGGAACCAACTCACAACGCCTCTGAAAGGCATTCATATTTTGTTCATTACTTAAAGTTTCTAATATGTTTTCAAAAGTCAACTTTTTAATCTCTTCTCTACCAGGAACCTTTTTGGTGGAGTGGTTAGGCATTGGGCTCCTAAAAACAAGGTCAGCAGTTCAAGCTCACCAGCTACTTCTCTGGAAGAAGTTGAGGTTTTTGACTTGCCTTGAGAATTACAATCTCAGAAATCTTCGGAGTCAGTCATACCCTGTCCTATCGGGCCACTATAAGTGGAGGTCGACTTGGAGATAAGTTGGTGTTTGGGGGTTTTGTCTACCAAGAAAATACTAATTCAATGTAGATTTTCTGGATGAAAGATTCAGATAATGGTTTATACTTTCATTTGCCCACTCTGGGAGTGCTATCCTTAAACTGTGAGGTCAAACATAAATTCTGCACCTTCTAAGTCAGCATCCCTTTTCCTGGGTGCATCCTCAATATGTAGTGAATGACTTGGCCGATAATTGGTATGCAGTGTCTGACAGACTCTTTGACACTGGTGGCTTTCTCAGACTCTCTCAGACTTCATTTCCAATATGGGTTTTCAGTAACCAATTTGTTATTTGTCTTTCCTGGTAGTGAGTCTTCTTTGCCCATTTGGTTCAGCTTTATCTGTTTCTTTCCCCAAGAAAAGTATAGACAAACACATATGATGCCCTTTCTAAACTACTACATTCTGATAACAATCTCTCATCAGCACATGTGGGTACACACACAGGTACATGAATACACTCTCCTACATACATGTGAGCACACACAGCATGAGATTCCTCCTGTAACTACTCTCAGAATCTTAACCATTCTCAGAAATTCAAGCATCTGCTTTCACTATCTACCCTAAGATTCTACCTAAGATCTACCCTACCATTACTCCTAAAATGAAAATCTGACTTTGGAAACTATATTCAAAGCTAGAAACAAAAGGGCGAACAGATTGCAAGAATCTACATATAACTTTCTCCCTGGGGGGAAAGAAAGCAGAGAAATGGGTGAAGGACAATGTCAAATACTATAAGATATGACAAAATAGCATCAATTTATAAATTCTCGAGGGTTCGTGGGGGAGGAGAGGGGAGGGAGGGGAAAATGGGGAGTGGATATGAGGGCCTTAAGCAGAAAGCAAGAGTTTTGAGAATGAAGAGGGAAACAAAAGTACAAAAGTGCTTGACATAATGGATGTATGTGTGGATTATGATAAGAGTTGTATGAGCCACCAATAAAATGATTTAATTTTTTTTTAAAAAGCTAAAAACAGGGCTGAGCCCCGGTGGTGTAGTGTTTGTGTGCGGGACTGCGGCCCACTGGGACGGAGGTTCAATTCCCGCTCACGGGAGCAAAGGCTGAGCCTCCTAATCCCACCACCAGGGTAGTGATGCCTTAAAAAAAAAAGCTAAAAACATCTTTTATATTTCCTTTCTAGATTGCAGAAAGTCTCTCGTGATGGTACTTAGTCTTGGACATCAAATTACTTTGCAGAAGGCTCTTTTTGACTTTTTTTTCATGACAATCTCAGAGGCACTTCAAGTGAGCTGCACAACAGCCTTTCATGAATTGGTTACAGAAATAAAAAGAAGATCCAGGTTTTCTGACTCCCAGAGTAGTGTCTTCATTGTACCTAGTTGCTGAAGTCTTCCATTCAAGAAACCAATTGGGGGCGGGGGGAGAGAAAGAGAGAGAGAGAGAGAGAGAGAGAGAAAGAAAGAGAGAGAGAGAGAGAGAGTCGTGGTAATTATATTGTGTAATGATTCCATCCATGTTATAAATAGCCTTCATATTGCACAGTAAAATGAATAGTGCCAAGTCAAATAGCATAGTCTGTACTCATAAGCAATTAGAGGAAGTGGCATAAAATATGCAGCCTTGGGTAAACTGTGGGACATAAGTAAGATTCATTAGAGGATCAGGGAAAGATAAAACCATCTGTTCCCATAAGGATTCACAACCTTGGGAGAGTGTTAGGAATCAGAATTCGCTCCCTTGTAAGAATTTTGGTTTTATTTTCAGGGTGCACTGTAAAGTATAAGGCACAAGTGCAGACAGTAGATATGTACAATGAAATACATCCACTATATATTAATGAGCTATGATAAAGACAAACTTTAGTGGCCCTTCCCCCCTATGAAAATTCAAAATATTTTTATAGCCACAAAATTTTTCTCTGCAGTCAATTCTTCCTTATTTTCCAGCCCCAGAAAGCACTTATTTGCTTATAACTATTCTAGATAAATTACTTTTCCTAGAATGTCACATAATTGGAATCACATAATATGTGGTGGGTTTTGTTTTTGGTCTTTCTTCCTTCGGTTCATTGCTTCTATGGTTCATCTATGATACATGGGTTGTGTCAGTCTGGGGAGACTAGAGGAACAAATTCATAGACAAGCATATGGATATAAGGAAAGGTTTATATACAAGAAGAATGAGACATTGAGAAAGCATCCCAGCCCAGTCCAGTTCAAAGTCGTAAGTCCAATATTAGCCCATATGCCCGATATCAGTCTATAATGTCTCCTTCTGACTCAAGAAGTCACAGGCCAGTGGGTGCAGAGTCCTGGCGCAGGCAGGAGTCCCCACATGGCTCCTCATTTCCAGGACTCAGGGTCCATCAACAGCATCCAGTGGCGGTAGAAGCAACTCAGCACTGGCAGGGGTCTCCCCATGGCTTCAAAGCTTCAGAGGTCTGGCTTCATCAGGGCAGGGCTGTGTGGCTTCTCCTCCGGCTCCTGCAGCAGCTCAGACACTGCCATCTTGTCTTGTCTTTCTCTGAAACTAACTCCCAGCAACTGGGGAAGATAGCTTCTCATCTTCATGAGGGAAATATCGTGAGATTTCCCAGAAGTCTCAGGAGAAAACCATAACCACTTAGAGGCCTCATTGGCTACTCAATGGCTATCTCCAGATTAACAGGCTAGACTCCACCCCTACATTTCAATCATAAAATAACATAAGCACGTGACTGCCACATGGGTCCCAGACCATATGTTCTCAGATTGCATTTTTTACCACAGAACTCTACTTTCAGACACCAAATTGTATTATGTTTCTATTGCTGCATAAATGAGAACTTGGCAGCTTAAATGAATACAAATCTACTATCTTGCAGTTTCTGTGGACCAGGAATCTGGTCATGACCTGACTGTGTCACCTGGTTAAGCATCTCTGATGAGGCTGCTGTCAAGTTCTTGATTCAAAGCAGAGTCCTCTCTAAGACTAGGGCACAGAGAACCATGTCCAATGTCACTTGTGGTTCCTGATAAAATGCAACTCCTCAAAGAAATGTACACACCCATGAGAAGTTAGTGAAATCTGAATATAGGAAAATTAGAAGTCAATATAGAAATGGAGCACTCTGAGATCAATATTTTCAGCATTAATAAGCTAAAAGGGATTATTACCAATTTTGATTCACACAATCATATGGTCCATTATGTTGGGAATGGCACATAAAAGAGGACTTATCCCACATTCATTATTCAAAAGAATGTTTCAAGATGTATCTTGAAGTGCAGAGTTCTCAATAAAGACAATATCCTGAAACCTATAAGGAAAATCAATTTTTCAAATGTAAAAATTTACCACTAATGCCAAAGATAAGAAAATTAACATTTTTACCACCCTACTTAGTCTGAAATTGATCAAACATGGAATCAAAATGCATTGATATAAAAAACATGCATTGATACTTTCCTGGCAGGGGAGATATCACGATCACAAAGGTGCGTTTCTCAGGGCAAGGCTTATCCATTGCACTCCAGATGTGCTGACCCCTGCAATTTCTCCAATTGTGGGAAACTCAACTGCATAATTTGTGGTAGAGGGGGACTGCATTCGTGCTCTATTAAAAAAAATACATTGATAATTAATGGTGATTGTAATGTGAAAGTTAAAAATTAAAGATTAGCAATTGGAAAATTTAAATTTAGAGAGAGAAAGGATAAAAGAAACTGAATGATGGAATGTCGCAAGATCAATGACTTATTCATTGCAAATAGCTTTTTTCATAACACAAATGGCAATTATATATGTGGACCTGCACAAACGAAATATGCAGCAAGCCAATTGACTACATGTGTGGAACAAGACAACAGACAACTCAGCGTCATCAGTGAGAGCAAGAACATGGGCCACTCGTGGAACAGAACATCAACTCTCCAAAGACAAGCTCAAGTTGAAATTGAAGAAAAGGAAAGCAAGTCCATAAGAGGCAAAACATACTTAGAGGAGTAAGGTGCACCTGACCTAAACTATGCTGTTTTCAGGAGAGTAGGGGGCAATCACTGCCCTCTGGTGGTCGTGGGAGCTATCCAGCCTTGCTCCCAGAGAGCTACTGCTGGGTTTGAACCGCCAAGCCAATTGACCACATTCCCACACTCAACCACTACGGCACTGGGGCTCAGCCCAACTATGGTATTGTCAACTACCTTGTATGTATGGGAAAGCTGGTCATAAATAAGGAGGGCCAGGGGCTGAGCCCCGGTGGCGTAGTGGTTGTGCGCGGGACTGCAGCCCACTGGGATGGAGGTTCAATTCCAGCAGTGGGGCTGGACCTCCTACTCCCACCATCGAAGAGCAGTGATGCCCAAAAACAAAAACAAAAAAAAAAAATAAGGAGGGCCAGAAAGAATTGATGGTTTTGAATTATGGAATTGGAGAGAAGTATTCAACACACCAGACATTTCCAGAAAAGCAAAAGAAATTGTCCGGGAGAAACACAGCAGAAATGTTCCTTAGAAGCAAGGGAGGTAAGCCTTCATCTCAGGTCCTCAGGGCATGTCATCGGAAAGTACCAGTCCTGGGAGAAGGACATGAGGGGCATTGAAAAATAAAATCCCCAGTGAGTCGCCTTGATACAATAGCTGCAACAATGGATTCAAGATTGAAAATGACTGTCAGGACTGGACGGTGCTTCATTCTGTTGTGCACAGATAGGATCACTCTGGGTTGAAACAGACTCAATAGCGTCTAACAACTAACACACATTATAAAAAGAAAACACATACTCTCTCTTTTAAGATTAGTTTTTTTGTTTATTTGCTTTTAAATCATCTTATCGGGGGCTCATACAACTCTTATCACAATGCATACATACATTGTGTCAAGTACATTTGTACACTTGTTACCCTCATCATTCTCAGAACATTTGCTTTCTATTTGAGCCCGTGGTATCAACTCCTCAGTTTTCCCCTTCCTTCTCTACCCCTCTCCTTCATGATCCCTTGATAAGGTATAAATTATTCTTATTTTGTCATGTCTTACATTGTCGAATGTCTCCCGTCTCCCTTCACCCACTTTCCTATTGCCCATACCCCAGACAGGAGGTTATATTTAGATCCTTGAAATAGATTTCCCCTTTCTACCCCACTTTCCCTTTACCCTTCCTGTATTGCCGTTCTCACCCCTGGTCCTGAGGGGATCATCTGTTCTGGATTCCCTGTGTTTCCAGTTCCTATCTGTACCAGTTAACATCCTCTGGTCTAGCCGGATTTGTAAGGTAGAATTGTGATCGTGATAGCGAATGGCAGGAAGCTTTTAAGAACTAGAGGAAAATTATATGTTTCATCATTGCTATATTGCATCCTGACTGACTCATCTCCTACCCATGACCCTTCTGTGGGGGACTTATTCTATAAAACACATTTTTTGAGATAGGTGATTCCTTTGAGTCTTCAGAATAATACATGGGGCTTCAAAAATTTCATGGGAAAATTCCAGATCTTTTCCATCTCTTTCCCATTAAATTTTTGAAGTCCCCCATGTAATTCCTCCTTTCTACTTAGATATTGATAGCATGGTGCCTATTATTGGCATCCGTTTCCTTTTCACTAGTTTTCAAAGGAGCAAAGATCTAGCCAGACATGGTACTACTTACCAACAAAGGTGTCAACAAATTGCCCTTAGTTTTTCTCTTTCCATTTGGCTGTTAACCCAATTCTGTGTTCACATTAATAAGTGGGACAATAAGTGGGGGCTGTCAGTAGAGAGAGCAGCTTGATATGCTTTATATGTGAGCTTGTTTCTAGGGATGCATTCGATACAATTTTGTGTCATCATTTTGTAGACTAGAAGTGGTTTCCTCTCTAATCTTTAGTTGCTGGTTCATTATCACTCTGATCCTACAATGCGCGGTACATCCTCTTACCAGAGAGGGAGTCGCATCCCTTCTTTCTACTGCCCCATTCGTCACCTAGGTCACTTTCAAAATTGTGGAACACAACTCCCAGGATTTTCACTTCCTTGCAACAAGAGACACGTCTGATACATGTCCTTGTCTGAAGAAAAATATCCTGATGCCCCAAAGGTAGAATACAGTCCACCATGTTAAAGGGGCAACTACCTGATATTTCTCTCCCCCCCGCCCCCAATATTTTAAACAGAATTTGAATTCAGCTCTGAGCACAATGTCAAAATGGTGGTCTACACAATACTTGTAGAAATAGCTGTGTTATTATCATGAGAAGGGTAGAACAGTGAGCTTACCTCAAGAGAAAGATATGCCCCTGGCCTTGGATTCAGGTGTTTAATACAGGTATTAGATCTAGCCTCATAATGCAGTAAGTTCTCCTATTCTGAGCAGAGTGCTGTTAAGCAAGTGGGTATCCAGGGACAAAGGGAGCCGTAAGCACAGGGGGTGTGGTCTGATTCATGCGGAGACAGCAAAAGTATCATGTTCTGTCATCTGGCCACTACCAAATTTTTTTCAAATTATATATAAAAAAAAAATTGCATTCCAACTCATAGTGATCCTATACAATTGAGTCGAGATGCCCGCTGGGGTTCTCAAGGCTGTGAAGTTCACAGAAGCAAATTGCCACATCTTCCCCCCTCACCCCACCCTCCAACCCTCTAGAGCTGCTGGTGAGTTTCAACCTCTCACTTTTTGTTAACAGCTAAGCTCTTAGCCAATGCGTCACAAAAGGCTCCTTCTGGGCACTGCAGGCCTGTGAATTCAGTGCCATGTCGAGTTGGAGTCCTGGCAGGCTTCGCATACTAGTGACTCATGTTGGGTTGGCAGGGATCTCAAATGCCTAATCCTTCTCACACGTGTAGTTCCCTCGCTACATCTCCCCCATCCCAGCCTCATTCACTGCCTCCTTGAGACTCCATGCTACATTATCATATTCCCTAATAGTTCTTCATTTACACACATGGAAATTTCACACACCGCAGAGTCTCCATGATGTAAAGTAAACAGCACAAATGGTTATTAACTTGGCCCTAAAGGGCTAAGTAAATCAGAAAAAGGTGCAAAGACTTAGGAATAGTGTTCCTTTCTCCCATTTCTTACATCCAATATGTGGAAAGTTCTCTGTAATCCTCTACCGGAAGGAAGGAGCCAACCAATGTTTCTGTATTTCATTTGTAAATACCAACACTAAGAAACTGTCTGTACTGCTTAAACACAAGGAAGTACTTGAGCCTCACAAGTATGGGTTCTCTACTCCGTATCAAATCTAATTCCTCAAATCTACTTGTTCTTCTAGTAAAAATGGTCTTCCCTCCCCAAATTATTGGACAATGTTTATGGGAGAACTCAGATTTTATGGCTATCTGTTATATAGATCTAGGCTCAGCATTTTATTTATCTATGCTATTTTATTGTTTTATTGCTATAACAAGTTTGTTAATGCATTAGTATATGGTCCCTATCACTTTCATAATGATAAAACTTGAAACCCAGAGAAGGCAAAGATTTTGTCAAGGTTACAGGAAAAGCACATGGGGGAGCCAGGATTTGACCATTAAAATGTCTGGGTTTAAATTCTATCTAGGCTTTTCAGCAAATCATAAAATATCATTTGCTAATACATGGATAACAGGCAAATCTAGGAAGAAAGTTCTGGAGTGGCCAAAGTAAAAGGACATCTAATGGAAAGGGAAGATAATGTGATCATGTCTTTTTTTGCTTTTAGTTTCCAGAACAATGCCTAAGACGTGGTAGCACTAAGTGGGTTTTAGAGTAATACCCAGGAAATTGTCATGTATTTTCAGTTTTGCCTATTAGTCAAGCCAAGGATGACCACTCGATCAGCAGAAATTTATTAAGTTCTTAATATGTGCTAAATACCTCATGGAGTATCATGGAAGTATTGAGCAAAATAAGGATGACCACTCGATCAGCAGAAATTTATTAAGTTCTTAATATGTGCTAAATACCTCATGGAGTATCATGGAAGTATTGAGCAAAATATCTATTTGGATGAAGCGTGGAATGCTGGTGGAGGAATGGTCTGCTAACCTCAAAGTCAGCTGTTCAAAACCAACAGAAGCTCCAAAGGAAAAAGATGAGGCTTTCTACTCCCATGAAGAGTTACAGTCTCAGAATCTCACAGTGGTACTTCTACTTCCCCTATCTAATAGGATTGCTGTGAGTTGGAATCAACTTGATAGCAGTTAGTTTGCTTTTGTTTTTATTTGGAGGAATTGCAGCAGATTCTCCATTTCTCATCCACTATGGAAATATATAATGCTAATCACTGATGCTGTGGACATCTAGAGATAAGGAATTAAGGAGTTTTCTTAGAAGGTAATATGAAATACCAACACAGGAAGATTACCGTTAGAGCTTTAAAGGCTAGAAAGCAGATTGATTGGTGTACTCTATGTGAAGAAAGATTTAGGAGGAAGACAAAAGTAAGGATTTGGGGGGAGGGGAGGTATAAAGTGAGAAACAGAGGTATGGAAATTATAGGAAATGATTGCCAAAGTTGTGTTAGTTGGAGTAATGGTACCTGCTGTCACTGACACACTCATAAAATATCTCATGCATGGAGGATCTTAATAAGTTTTTTAGAACTAGACTCAGAAGTGGCCCACCACCTTTCCTCTCATATTCCATTGGGTAGAATTCAAGTATGTGATCACAACTAGCTGCAAAGATGTAAAATATCTGTGTGGGCAGTCCCCAGGTTCCAGCCCAATCTGTTCCTAAGTGTGTCTTTCATGCATTTGTAGATAAATTGGAACAAGTATATACAGTTCTCAGTTACTCTTGCTTCAGCACAAGGAATGGCTCACAGCCCTTTCAACTGTTTACAAGCTTGCACAAGCTGCAAGAAAAGTTGATAGTGATGGAGAATCTGCTGCCAATAGGTGTGGGTCTGCACATTTTAAAGAGGACACATTTCCAGCATGTGAAGGCGTAAGTAGGAGTTGTACTTAGGTTGAACACTGTCTGTTTGTAGGGCAAAAATGAAGACATTTTGGTGAACCACTAGAGGCAGTCTCTGCAACCAACGTTAAGTAGTTCAGGGAGGGGGTGGGGGAAATTAAAGAGTTGAAGGGTTGTTAGGTTGAAGGATTGACTGGTGCCATTGAATTGGTCACAACCCACAGCAACTCTAACGTACAACAAAATGAAACAGCCGGGTCCTGAGCCATCCTCACAGTCGTGCTTATGGCGGAGGCAGTGGTGTGACCACAGCGTCCAGCCATCTCCTTGAGGGGCTTTTTGCTTTCACTTGCCCCTCTACTTTACCAAAGATGATGTCCTTCTCCAGGGACTTGTCTCTCCTGACAACATGTCCAAAGAATGTATGACGACGTCTTGGTGTGCTAGCCTCTAAGTAATACTCTGGCCTTACTTCTGCTAAGGCACATGAGTTTGTCCTTTTAGTAGTCCATGGTACTTTCAGTGTTCTTTATCAGCAACATAATTCTTCAGTTTATTTTTGGCCTCTTTTTAATTGGCTTGTTTTCTTGCTATTGAGAACTTTTTACATATTCTAGACATTAATCAGATATGTGATTTGCAAGTATTTAATCCCAATCAGTTAATTCCCTTTTTATCTTCTTGAGTTTCTCCTGATAATATATCCAAAGTATGTGAGATGATGTCTGGCCTTCCTTGCCTCTAAGGAGCATTAATGTGGCGGTATTTCTTCCAAGACAGATTTGTTTGTTCTTTTGGCAGTCCTTGGTACTTTCGGTGTTCTTCACCAGCAACTTCATTCCAATGCATGATCTCTTCTTCAAGCTTATTTATCCAATGTCTAACTTTCACAGACATGTGAGGTGCTTGAAAGTACCACGACTTGGGCCAGGCACACGTTAGTTCCTCAAAATGGCATCCTTGATTTTCAGCACTTTAAAAATATCTTGTGCAACAAACCTACCCAATTCAATGCATAGCATGGGATCTTGACTGCTGTTTCCATGAGCAATAATGAAGAATCCAAGTTTTAAAAGGTCCTTGGCAACTGCAATCTTTTATCAATTTATCCAGAAGTTTTTTCCAGATTGCATTCTAAAAGCTTTAAGGTTTTTGTTTTATATCTAAGATCCAGTCAATCTTGATTATTTTAGAAATATGCTCATAGAAATACATTCCTATTTCACATAAACCCATTGCCATTGCGTGGATCCCACTTCGGAGCAGCCCTGTGAGTTAGAGTAGACCTGCCTGCCCTTGTTTCTAAGGCTGGACTCTGCTCAGAAACAGACTACCACATTACCTCACACGACTCACTGGTGGGTTTGAACTGCTGATGTTTTGAATAGAAGCCAACCACTTCACTGCTGTTCCATAAATTAAAAAAAAAAAAAGACAAAACACAAAATCTGTTGTTGAGATGATATCAACTCATAGAGACTTTAATAGGACAGAACTCCCCCCTCCCCATAGATTTTCCAAGACTGCATATTTTCATGGAACTAGACAGTCACATCTTTTTTCTGTGGAGCAGAAGGTGGTTTGAATCACTAACCTTTTAGCTAAGGGCCAAGTGCCTAATCGCTGTGCCACCAGGGCCCTTTAATAAAGAGCTAGACATATGGTTCTGTGCCCAGCATCTAGATTTGACCAATGATAGTATTTCGTCATATTTGCTTCATTGTTTTTATTTTAAAGTAAATATCAGACATCATGGCATTTTATTACCAAATAGTATCTCTAAAGAAGAAAAGAAAGTATCTTCCTTAATTTCAATATCAATTATTTACCATCACCCGGTTTATTATTGAATATTGCCCTAATTCATAATTAGCTGTCTCCAATTGAAAAATGTTTTTCATTATTGGGTTATTCACACAGGGATCAGATCATATTCTACTCATTGCATTTGTTTGTTTTATCTCCAAAGTATCTCTAAATCTTGAAAATTGAGCCTTTCATCTATACAGCATAATATTGGCATGGGGGTGGGATTGATAAAGTTGTCCCAAACATCTTTGTTTTCAAAGTATAAGATAGAAAGACAGTCAACAGGTGAGTTAGGTGGTATAACTTAGGACACTTAGTTGAGAAAGTGAAATATGAATTTCAGGGGAATTCTCATGAGTTCAGTTTATACTGTGGATGTTGATTATGAAGCACTGATACTCATTCAATTGAGTACAAAGATGCATTGAGTCACTTTACAAAGGAATCAGTTGATGGTCAACCATTTCAAACAGTAACGTATGATCAAAAACCAATTGCATTGAGGAAAAGGTCCAAGATGCACTGAAGGCATTAGAAAAAAAAAAAAACAAGGCCATAGGAGCTGATGGAACACCAATGGAAATGTTTCAACCAGCTGAGGATGCACTAGAAGTACTCATCCATATCAAGAAATTTGAAACACAGCTACCTTTCCATTTGACTGGAACAGATCCATATTTGTGCCCATTCCAACAGGCATTATTCAACCAGAAATTATGACTCAGTAGAAATTACTGAACAATAATGTCATTCATATCACATGTAAGTTAAATTATGGTAAAGAAAATTTAAAAGTTCTTACAGTAGTACACCCACAAGTTGCTAACAGAAATTCAAACCAGATAGAGAGAACATGAAGTGTTGCTGACGTCAGGTGGATCTTGGTTAAAAACAGAGTCTATCAGGCTGAGCCCTGATGGTGTAAGTGGTTGAGTATGGAACTGCGGCCTGTGGGCTTGGTGGTTCAAATCCAGCGGCGGCTCTCAGGAACAGCGCTGGGTAGGTCCCACGACCTCCAGAGGGCAGTGATGCCCAGCCCCCCCCCCCAAAAAAAAAAAAAACAGAGTCTATCAGGAAGATGTTTGCTTTCAGCCACTAGCTGATCCTTAAAAGAAAGATGTTCTCTGGTTATTTAAATATTTATTGTCTCAAATTGTCAACGTATTATTTGCCCACATAAAGAGATCACTGAAGATATGGATGCTAAGGTAAAGTGACCAGATTTTAAGCGAGACACCATTGACTGGGAGGCACAGGGTGATTCTTGATTAAAAAGTTGGTCTATATGGAGCAACAAAATTTCTCATAGAAGGCTGAGCCCCGGTGGCGTAGTGGTTGTGCGCAGGACTGCAGCCCACTGGGACGGAGGTTCGATTCCAGCAGTGGGGCTGAGCCTCCTACTCCCACCACCAGAGAGCAGTGATGCCCCCCCCCAAATTTTTTTCATAGAATGCAAAAATAGTATTGTAATATATTTATTTTAACTTTAAAATGCCGTGGGATGTGGGACAAATGTTAAAAAGTAGGACATTTAGTCACCTTATGCTAAAGCAAAGTGTGAAGTAGCGAGTTCACACAGAAGAATCACACCAGCGTGTATGAACCAAAGATTGTAATAATAAAATGCAAGACTGAAAAATGCAATAGTATTAGAAATGAACTCCGAGCTGTTAACTGTAAGGTCAGCAGTTCGAAACCACCCAAAACTCTGTGGGAAAAAGATGAGTCTTTCTACTTCGGCAAAGAGTGAGTCTCGGGGACCCACAAGGGGCAGTTCTTCCCTCTTCTAAATGATTGCAATGAATCAGCATCGACTCATTAGCCGTCAGTTTATGGAGAACAGCCAAAGTTCAAACCAAAGTGCTGATGATAAATGCTTTAAGCACATTTGAAAGAGGACAAGCATGGCTAGAACTAAAGAAGAGAAATGTATTTTCTCACAGCTCAGGAGGTTAGCAAGCCAAATTCAGGGTGTGGCTTAGTGAGAGTCTCTTTCTCTTTGGGCGCGGAGGAAAGATCTTTCTCTCAGCTTCAGTAGCCTCCATGTTTCTCAATTCTTTGATAAAATTCACAAAACACCTATCTTGTCCTACTTCATACCTCCTTGTATCTGTACTTGTGCTGTCCCTTATGACGACAAGTGATTTATAAGGTTTAGAATGTACACTCTGCTGATAAAGCCTTGACTCACTGCACAGAAACCGATTACTGAAGGGCTTCTCTCCACTCATGTAAGAGTGAGGGATCCAACATGGGGTGGGGGGAGGGAGAAGGGGGGAACACAATCCAATCTATAATAATGCTCAGTAAATGCTGTCTGATTTTCATGTCTCCTGTTTGTAGATGAAGAAACAGGCTCAGGGAGTTTAGCTGACACAGTTGAAGTTGCACAATTTTTAAACAATGGATCTGAAATTTGGCCCTCTACAATCCGATTCCCCAGACTGCACTCAAAAGTTATCCACTCCCCTAATTGATACAATGCCATCTACAGCTAAGGGCCAAAAAGCAGCGCAGATGAGAGGGGCTGACCAGGCCTGCATGTTGGCATGAAAATAAAATACACTCAATTTGAGGATTTCCATCACATGCTCCAAACAGGGTGGAGTCATATTTGACATCCTTGAAATCTTGGGGCCTGGATTGCAATGGAAGTCAAGAACAGGGCTATGGGAACCTCTTGTTTGCCTTTTTAAAAGCTGGGCTCGATTAGTTTGAAAGAGCAGAACACATTCCATCCATCTTTCCTTTCCTTGAGGGTTTGATAGACCCAGCCTAAGGAACACTGTGCTGAGTGTGGGTTGAGAAGAGGAGTTGGACAACCAGGGTGGCTTCAGTCCCAAAACTGAATGGGGAATCCAGTGTCTGTCAGAGGGAGCCAGTGACTGAATACGCAGGTGGGATAGTCAGCCTGCACTAGACCCCTTTAAGGTGCTGAAAAACAAGGCTATTCCTGCGACGACTAAGGTGTGTCTGACCCAAGTCCTAGTGTTTTCCATCACCTCATATGCCTGTGAAAGTAGAGCATTGAGTAAGGAAGACTGAGGAAGAATCACTGCATTTGAATGAAGTTGCTGGTGAAGAATATTGGAAGTACCACAGACTGCCCAAAGAACAAACAAATCTGTTCTAGAAGAAGTACAGCCAGAACCCTCCTTAGCTGCAAGGATGACAAGACTTAGTGAGTCTCACAGATTTTGGACATGTTGTCAGGAAAGATCCATCCCTGAAGAAGGACATCATGTAGAATAGAGGAGTAGGAGGTGGGGGGCCCAGGGGGGAAGGGGAGAGAAAGAAAGACCTTCAACAAGATGGATTAGACACAGGGGCTTCATCAGTGGGTTCAAGTCTAAGAACAATTGTGAGACTGGCCCAGGACTGGGCAGGGTTTTATTCTGTTGTACCTGGGTAGCTCTGAGTTGGAAGACACTTGATATGGCCCATAAGAGCCCAGCAACAAGCACTCAACTCTCAGCTCTCTCCTGGATGTTGGTAGCAGCAGCTTTCAGCTTAAGTGTGACACAGATTTGGCGATAAAGAAAAATACAGACAATCTTAGTTTTAGACCCAATGCATACTTTTTTCTCTTAATTTTTTGAGTGCATCGGTTTATGCCAAACTCTGTTGGATTTCACAACCGTTTCCTGTTTTGCTTTGTTTTGCACCAGCCTGGTACCCTGAGCACCGCATGAAGACAGTGTTGATTCAGAAGCAATCTTCAAGTCTTCTACTTGGGCGGACCAATCAGGCCTAAGTGAAAACCATAGTAGCCAGCCTTCAGAGTACGTGAAGTGTGAGCAGAAACTGTGTAATGGAAACAAATGGTCTGGGGCCCTCTTCTTTGTTGTGGGGATCCCGGTATACTCAGTTAGGTGTCCCAGAATGGTGTGTTCTCTGCTACGCCTCCAGAGAGTTGAGTATATGTCTCCTTGTTTATTTATTTTTGAAGACCAGGAGGGCTGTTGTTTTTACCAAAAGTAAAAAGAGCTGGTTTAGGGATGTTTAAGAAACCCTTTTGGACTAAGCAGGTTATTCTGAACGAACGAAATTGCTATTTGCAGGAATTAAGTCAGACTGTGCAATGCTCTTTCTTTCTAATGTTCCTGTCCATAGACCAACACATTTGTTTCTTTTTCCAGAGAGCAGGTTTTGTGCTTACTTTTGCACACTGCTTCTGAAGTTCTGGTCCCAGATATACAATTCATCATTACTGTAGAAAAGCCCAGACTCAGGCCCACTAAATAGCCCAGTACACATAGGTTTTTAGAGGACCTCATGTGGGGTTGTCATGTGCTTATGCTAATTTCATGATTGAGATGTAGGGGTGGAGTCTAGCCTGTTAATCTGGAGATAGCCATTGAGTAGCCAATGAAGCCTCCATGTGGGCATGGCTTTCTCCTGATATGTCTAGGAAATCACAATATTTCCCTTGTGGAGATGAGAAGCTATCTGCCCAGTTGTTGGGAGCTAGTCTCAGAGATGATGAACTATAGACTTTACAAGATGGCAGGGTCCGGGGAGCTGAACGTGCCTGAGGGGAAGTCACAGGGCCTTACCCTGATGGAACCAGACCTCTGAAGCTGGAAAAGCCACATGGAGAGCCCTGCCAGCGCTCAGTTGCCTCTACCACCACTGGATGCTGTTGATGGACCCTGAGTCCTAGAAGTGAGGAGCTCTGGGGAGATCCCTGCCAGCGCCAGGACTCTGCACCCACTGGCCTGTGACTTCGTGAGTCAGAAGGAGACATTATAGACTGGTATTGGGCATATGGGCTAATATCTGACTTATGACTTTGTACTGGACTGAATTGGGATGCTTTCTCAATGTCCTATTCCTCGTATATATAAACCCTACCCTTATATCCATCTGCGTGCCTATGAACTGTTTTTCTACTTTGCCTGGACTAACACATCATGTTTGAAAAAAGATGCTCCTGGTTCTTTGATTCTTTTAACCTTTCTTTCCCAAACTTGTCTGTGTAACTGCTAAAGACAGGGTGATTAAAAAATATCTTTTGAAAGGCTTTTTTCCTTATCTCAGCTTTACCCAAGAATGAGTGAGGCAAAACCAGAAAATCAAGTTCCCTGCCATTGAGTCGGTGCCAACTTCTGGAGACACTACTGGACAGGGTGAAACTGCCCCTATTGGATCTCTGAGACAGTACTTCTGTACAGGAGAAGAAAGACCCTCTCAGGTATACCCAATCTTCTTTCTGCCTCTAAATTCAATGTTTCTTTGATCAATGTCAGTGCCTCCATGTAAAGGAGGTTCTTTAACCTGTTGGAGAATGTATGATAAATAATTTTTAAAAACAGGCAAGGCAAAGTTCTCACAACTCTTCTGGATTACCAAGGTGATGATCAACCTCATAGGGCTCTTTAAAAATCCTAGAATAAAGGTATAAGGGAATAAGAGCCCTGGGCTTCATGTTTAATAACAGAAGAGATGAATACCTGTTCTGTTACCATATAATCCTACTTGTTCATAGGGATAGACAATCTGGGACTTGAAGAGCAAAAATCTTCTTTCTGTTCTTACTCTGATCTTCCCCTTATTTACTCTCTTCCGTTCTTTCTTCTCCTCTTCTTTTCCTCTCTGTTGCTGTCCTTCAATGTGTTCATTTTGAAAGTGCAGTGTCAGCCCTTGGTGTGTGTGGCAATGTTCTGGCTGTTCATGTACTGTCTACCCAAAGCCACCATTTTTCTGTTCTATGAAAATAGCTCTGGGCCCTTTAAATTGCTGCTCTTTCTTTGTTACTTGGCACGGTATTAAAGTCTGTGAAAGGCAATTGTGGTGAAGTGAAATTACTTTCTTGGGGCTCTTCTGTCCGTTTCGCTTCTATAAACTTCCATCATATGATCAGCTGGGACCATCCAAATAAGCTGTAAAGGACTTTAACTCCGGGTTTGGTCAGATTTTCCATTCCTCCTGGTCTAAGAGGGTCATCTAAGAATCAGAAACAGGAAGATTTCCAGGGGGGAGGGGGGGAGGAGTTGGAGGGGCAGCAGGGCGAAGAACTTTGATCTTTCAAGGCACATAGCATCCTCCATGGTCCGCACCATGAGGATCTAAATTACCTTAAACTCTTCAGTAGCTGCTTTAAGGAACTGACATGCTCCCTTGAACTTGGGGCTAACTTTCCCTAGTGTGGGGAGAAGCAGAGGACTGCTGTCCTTAGGTTATAGAATCGGTGGTCATTGGACATTGGTTTTCAAACCTCTTGCGTTAAGAGTGCCCAGAGAAGGGTAGCCTGAAACTATCATATATTTACTCTTTTTATGCCCTCTTTGCATTTTTATGATGTGTTAGCCTGGCAGGCATGGGTCTGTCTTTGTGAATGAGTATTATTGAAAGTTTTGCCCTGTCCCTAACCTTCATTTTTTTTGTGTGTGTAAATACTGGTTAATCTCTTGAGACTTTAGTCTGTTCAAGACAATAATTCATGTATTATGATTTGAAAAGTCAGCCTATACATGTATAATTTCCTTTTCCCAACAAGGTTTTAAATTCTATACCATTGACTAAATTAATGGTATTAACTTTATGCCCATGGGGTTGATTTATAAAATAATAATCACATCTCTGAATTGAACTACAGCCATATGTAAACATAGGTATATTAATGGTTTGGGGGCTCACACTCAATCATAGCCCAGACCTAAGTACAATTCATTCTTATATGGTCCTATTTTAATATTTTCCAATCTCATGAAGAGTTCTCTAAAGATATGGATGGCATAGCAAAATGTGGTGAAGAAATTGGATGGTGCTGGTTTTCAGAAAAATGAAATCTAGGATCTTAAAAGCCTGTCTTAAAAAATAGCAGCCTCAACTGCTTAGTGAGGCTCTCAATTAAGTCCACCTGGAGGAAGCAGCCCCAGTGCAACCCAAGGATCCTAAGTAATAAGATACAATTCCACAGAAAGGAGAGCTATCGGAGTTTAAATTTTGAAGAAGCCAAGTTTGTGACAGTCCATTAGCAGGGTCCCATGTGGATTAGGCCTTCAGTGAATCCCTTTGTGACCACAGTCCAGGATTGTGAATAGCCTTGCTATCAGCATAGAATATTGCAAAATCACCAGTGGCAGCTGTAGCTAGTTTAAAGTATGATACATTATCACTCAACCTCCCTTTTCACCCATTTTAAAGTTGTTTCCATTTTAAATATCTTCTGCTTTATTTTCCATTGCGTTTTTCCTGTGTTTTGCTTTATTGGTGTTGTCTCTTGTCTTGGCTTTGTATGACTTTGTATATAGGAAATCCAGGAGAGGTAAATCTATAGCAACTGTAACTAGGTTAACAATTACCAAAGGAGTCTGCAGGGGTTGGGGAGATGGGGAAATGGGAGCTATCAACTCTGAGTAAAGGGAAGAAGAAAATGTTCTGACACTGATTATTTTGGTGATGGTGCCACAACTCTTCTTAATGTCATTGGATTGTTACATTGTACAACATGTGGATTATATACCAAAAAAAGCTAATTTTTTAAAAGGAAGTATTTAAAAACAAGGACAAAAGTCCTATATACTTTGCAGTCTAGATTATTTAAAAAAGAAAAAGATCAATTCTCTGTCTGAAATGTCAGAGGCAGGACGGCAGTACAGGCTGTATCGCAGAGATCATGAAACAGACCAGTGAAGCACAGTGGTACCAAGCACGAGTACCAAGAGTACCAAGCAAGGCAGAGGCCAAGGAACCACATGCCTAAGAGGCCAAGAGCCAGAGAGAGCCAGGGCAGTGAGGAAGCGCTGAGAAGATGTTGCTGCTGGGAACAAAAGACTGAATCCTGATTTGTTTTTTAATCCTGATGTGTGATAACCTGGAAAATTCCCTAATAAGCCCCCCTAATCGTGAGTATTGGCTGTGAGTGTTTTGAAGCCCTTGCAGTAGATTATTCAACCAAGCAGAGTCTGTCCAAGTAGCGTGTCATCGGAGGGATGCTTGGTGTCAGGATCATGGAGAGCGGACAGCGGGGCATAACCCAATGCTCTCTGTGGCAAAAGTTTTGGGTTGCTGTGAAGTTGGATTCTTCCAAAGGAGGTCAGACGTGAGCCCACTGTCATCTCCTCAAGGATACTGTATCTCGGGAATGACTTTTGCCTGAGGGATTTTGCTTCCAGGGTGTGATGTGTTGGCAGTGTCCTGCACACACAAAATTTCCTGAAAGGAGACCCAGCAGTAGTAGTGAAGAACCTTGAGCAAACCCAGAGGTTCAGTCCAAGGGATATCTTATTAAAGGGTAGAGAGAGCTAGGTTTGGGGAGAGATTTTTATTTATTTATTTATTTTTTTGGGGGGGCATCACTGCTCTCCGGTGGTGGGAGTAGGAGGGGAGAGATTTTAAAAATGATATCATAATGCAGTGTCTTGAGGAAAAGAAAGAAACCTGCGGCTGAGAAATAAGCAATTTAGGGAACAACGAAAAAGGCCTTTTACTTACAAACTTATGTGTCTATAGAAGGCAAAAATCAAGAATGCCAATCTTGATGCCAATCTAAGAAAGATGTCAATCTAAGAAAGCTGACAAGGAGAAGGTCTGCCATAAACAGGAAAATCCTGACTTGGAATGTGGACTTCAGAAAAAAAAGATCGTAAAAAAAATACCTCTCAGGTGAAGGGCTAGCTTTGTTATTTGGCAGAGCAGTTTTTAACCAAAATACAGATTGCTGCTTAATTAAGAATCATCTGGGTTCTATTCAGAAACAGGATACTGGACCCCATCTAGGGCTTCTTGAATAAGAAGTAGTGCTAAGCCTGAAGGGATCTGCACTTCCAAAGAACAAGATATACAAGGAGGAGTCCTGGGAGAACTGGGAGCTAAGCATTTGGGCTATTGCTCACAAGGTGTGTGATTCAAACCCACCAGCTGCTTTGCTGGGGAGTGGGAGGTTGAGAGTGGGGAGGTAATAAACCTGTTGCTCCTATAAAAACTTTACAGTCTTAGAAACCCAAATTGCAGTCATACTCCGTACTGTAGGGTTGTTATGCATGTGATAGGAAGGGTTTGGTTGTAGAGTTGAGGTAGTCCTGGTAGTTGGAATGTGTCTCTCCCTGCTTACAGGGCCTACATCCACCCCTCCCCTCCTCCCCACGGTGGTCAATCATATTGGCTTATAATTAAATCTCTCCTCAGGAGTTTCCCTAAGCTGAATGGAGCTAACTTGCCCCAAATTGAGTCTTCCCAATGTAGACAACTCTAAATCCAATTGTTGGCCAATTTAGGCATAGAGAATACATTAAATATTAATAGATCTTATGTTGCATGATTGAAAGTAAAGAATGCAAGTGTCATGGGGAATGGAGGATGGAGTCACTAGCTCTGTATGATCCTAAAGACTTTTACAAAGAGACTGATTTATCACATAGACCTTTCATGATGAGACAAAGTAAGAAAAGTTAAAGATGCTAATTAGCCATGGGCACATGGATAGGAACTCATTGAGAGAAATGGTCTACTCGTCTCCATTTTTCTAAGTCTCTCTCCGCTATACCATTCACATCTGACATCTTTGGGATTGAGAGTCAGGGATTCACTTTACCATCTAAACTAATCAGTTCGTATGTCCTCAACCCCAGTAAAAGCAAAAAGGAAAATGAAAAAAAATGATCTCCCTCCAGAAACTCAGCTGTCCTAGATCAACTCTGCAGAGAGAGTCAAACTTCCATTCACTGATTATCACCTAATCATTGGGCCGTAGTCTCTCACCCAATTTACAAATAAAGTGATTCAATTATGTGAAGAAAAGATGGAAAATACCTATGGCATCATTGGCTCTATTCCTTGCCAGATAGCATCATGTCTATGGAGACACTTTCTACATTGGATCTCTTCCAGGTGTGGCTTCTAGCTACCCAGGGAGATAGCAACTCCATAAGCCCAGAACAAATAATTTGGAAGAAGGACATCTATCAGGGTCATGCCAAAAAGCACCCTTAGTTTGATTCGTGTGTTCCTGAGGAACAATAGGGCCTGAGACTTCTTTGCAGTTTTTAATTGCCTGCTGTATTTCTTGGCCAAAATAGCTACTTAGATACTGACCTTATTCACTATGCCGTGTCAAGATTCTTGGCTATCCTTTGCGGGACTTCTCCTGGGTGGAGCTGAATATTGAGCCAGCTGTAACTGTGACTATTAGTGCAAAAAAAATATTCTCTCTTCCTTATATTCTCTTTTCCAGACAAGCTGATGTTTAAAACATTAATAGCTATCAAAGAGAGCTAATATATTTTTTTTAAAAACCTAGCCTATGTGCTTAAGTGCTACATATCCATATGGTATCAAACAAAACAAAGAGAAACAAAAGGGAAGAAAGAGAAAGTGAAAGAAAGTGTTGAAGAAGTACTCTAACTCTATGTCAACATATGATTTAGTTATTAGAGTTTTATTAATTTTGTAGAGGGGGAGGGTTAAGTTATAGGGATGAGTACTTGGTACTGCTCTACTTATGCTAGAGCAGAAGGAAGCTAAAGCTCTTTTTATTTTTTAAGCAATGAAAAGATTTAATCACTCCACAAAGTCTTGATGCCCAGATGGCCTGTTTTATTGCTCAATTTCGTTTTTGGTTTTTGAGATTTTTGGATTATTCTTTAAATATATATTATTAATTAGGGGCTGAGCTCTAGTGGCATAGTGGTTGTGCAAGGGACTGCGGCCCACTGGGTTGGAGGTTCAAATCCAGCAGCAAGGCTGGGCCTCCTACTCCCACCACCAGAGGGCAGTGATGCCCCCAAAACAAAAAAATAAATAAAATAAAAATATATATATTATGAATTTGATGATGGTTTGCATGGCGAATTATCTGTTTCTATTGTTCAAGACAAACTGATGCATCTTGCAGGAAGTAAGGCCAGAGTGCTCCTTAGAAACAAAGATGGCAAGACTTGCATACTGTGGACATCTTGTGAAGAAAGACCAGACTCTGGATAGTGACATTTGCTTGGTAAAAGGGGAGGTATGTGTTAGTCAGGATAAACTAAAGAAACAAATTTAAACACACATATGGATATAAGGGAAAGGTTTATAGACAAGAGGAATGGAACATTGAGAAAGCATCTCAACCCAGTCCAGTCCAAGATCAGAAGGCTGATATTAGCCCATATGTCCAATACCAGTCGATAAAGTCTCCTTCTGACTCATGAAGCATGTGCAATGACACCGGGACAAGCACAGCTCAATGGGTGTAGAGTCTTGTGTATTCCAGCAGCAGTGGAAACATCCCAGCGCTGACAGGGGTCTTTCCATGGCTCCTCATTTCCAGGGCTCAGGGTCCATCAGCATGCCACCATCTTGGTTTGAGTCAAGTCTCTCCCCTCCAATTAGGAAATACTGTGAGACTTCCCAGAATTCTCAGGAGAAAGACATGCCCACACAGAGGCCTCGCTGACTATCTCCAGATTGACAGGCTAGATTCCACCCCTACACTTTCAATCATGAATTTGACATCAAGTACATGACCGTCACAGGTTATCAAAACACAAGAAGACGCTCAAGGAGGTGCATTAGCACTGTGACTGCAGCAATGGGATCAGGCATAGGAAAGATGATAAGAATGGTGCAGGCCCATGCTGTGCTGTGTTCTGTTATGCGTACATTTGCTACAGGTTAGAACCAACTCAAGGGCATCTAACAACAATAACATTTTTCAATTTGGGGTAGGCCATCCAAGATGTATATCATGATCTTACACTTTCATTTATTCAGCCATGTATACGAGGCACTTCCATATGGCCAGCACTTCTCTAGGCTCTGAGATACAGACTAATTCCCAAGCTTGCCCAGATGCTGGGACAATCACCACGTAAAATGAATAAATCTTATCATTTCCAATAATGATCAGTGCTTGAGAGAGAGAAAAAAAGGGAAATGTGATAGAGATAGATAGAAGGTATCTGAGGGAATGATGTCCTTCAACATAGGAAGGTTGGGGTGAGAAAGACCTCTCTGAGGAGGACATCAATGTGTCAAGAAGCCAAACATTCTAAATTCATGGAAGAGAGTGGTTCAGGCTAGTGAAGTGTCTTTGTTTTAAAAAATATAAATCTGAATGGTTATTATCAGTACATTTTCATAGTTCAAACACACAACGTAACATGCAGGTTTTGCTACTTCCATTCTTTCTCTCTTCTTCCCCTTCCTTCATCCTGTCTTTTCTTCTTTTCTCATGTGAAGTGGGTTTCTGTAGATTTCTTTTTCTTTTTCCCTTTTCAAACCATTTTATTAGAACCTAATCCAGACAGCATACCATTCCAGAGTTCAGCTATATAAATGAGTAGTGTACAATCATTACTACAATTAGTTTTAAAGCATTTCCTTCCTTCTTTCACTCCTTAATATCATATTCCCCTTGCTGTGCCATCTCCTCTGCCTTACTCCCAGGAACCCTTACTCTAGTTAATTGTCCCGATAGATCCATTCATTCTGGATTTCCTTTACCAAACCACATAGAAAAATACATAGCCAAGAGTCAGGAAGGCTAACAACAATGACAAAGTACAGTGAGAGTAAACCCCAATATGAAAAAAAAATGCACAGAAAATATTCAAAACCAGATCAAGCACAAAGTGCAGCAAAATGGAGATCAGATATCAAAGGTTTAACTGCTCGAGTTCCATTTATCATTTTAATCTATTAGAATAATCTGCATTACTCTGTCTGATCACCAGGTTATTCACATTTCTCAATTATGGTTAGAGGGAATTCGCCATATGCCTCTTCCCTATGTAGATCCTGCAGATATATTTTAGATTTCCACTGTCATCTGTAGCCTTCAGCACATCTCCAACATCTCATAATTTAAGTCCTGACACAATTCTGTTCGTCAGAGTTGGATTATATAATTTATGATCTTTGGATCACAAATGTCAATGTGCTTCTTCTATGGGGGTTTACTTGACATCTCACTTAGAAGGCTCCTTGTTGGAACAAGTCATTGTGATGAAGAAATTAGATAGTGCGAAGTGATCAAAAAGAATAGCCTGTGGGGAGTTAAAGGCTTGTTCTAAAAGTGTGTTTTGAGGAAAGATATTCTAAGCATCGTCCCAATACATCAAACTCATTTGTAAAGAAAGGATCTTTAATGGCACAATGATTAAGAGCATGGCTGATTATCAAAAAAAGTTAGCAGCTCAATCCCACCCAGTAGCTCTGTGGAAGAAAGACCTGGTGATCTTATCCCAGAGAGATTACATCCAGGAAAACCGAATGAGGCAGTTCCACTCTCTGGCATGGCAATGCTATTGTCTAAAATCAAATAAGGGGCATCCGGCAACAGCGTGTGTAGGGAAGCAGCCCTGAAACTGCACACTGAAGCTTGTCCATGCTATAAAGCAGGGCCAGCATACCTAATTGAACAATGAAGGTATTCCAATCAGTTTGCAATCAGTTCACTGCCATAATTACCGTTTTAAGAATAAAGAAGATATACCAAAAGGTAGTTCATTATTTCACACTGTTCAATAAGAACTATAAGAGAAGTACACAAACTAGCTTGTTAGAAAGAAATTTAAATTATTAACGAATAGTTTAAAAATATTAAACTATATCTAAAAAAATGATAAAACTGCTAGTTAAGATATTTCCAACTCTTCCTCTCTCTTCTTGAGGCTTGCTCTGACAGTCTGTGCCTCCTTGCCATGGAAAACCGAAGAGATCAAGAAATTTCTTCTGACAGCCTGGCAAAACAACGCAAAATCTGCTGAAAACAAGGAGAACAATGATAACGTGAAGTTCAAGTTTGGGGGCAGAGGGTCCCTCTAAGTCTTGGTCATCATCAACAAGGAGAAGGCCGAGAAGCTGAAGCAGTCCCTGCCCCCAGGTTTGGCAACAAAGGAGCTGAAATAAACTCAGCTGCTGATGCTAACTCTACTAAATGTTTTAAAAAGTTAAAAAATATATATATATATTCCATATTATTTCCTGATTGGTGCCTTCCCTTGAAACATTCTTCCCTTTTATCCATGTATCACTGGCTGTGTGATTTATCCAACCACCTTTTCACTCTAGAAGTAGAATCCCATTCCTTTAGATCCCATTCAATTAGACAATAGTCATGTTTGATGGATGAGAACTGGGCAATGTCTCACCTTTGAACACATTGTGTTCATCTTTGAGAAGGCTCTTTGTTCTTCTGAATGTCTAGCAACAGTTCTGACAATATCTTTAGTTCTTTGAACCCCTTTGAGCATCTTATCTGGTGGGACTCTGGGGCACAAGACAAAACTGAAATGAATGGCAGAGTGTCACTTTCTGGTTGGTCGGCACTTTTCCCTTTTGCGTTACTTGCTTGCTTACTAAAGCTACAAACACAGGGAAGAAAAATGTAGCATTCCATCAAAATATAACAAGTTTTATGAAAGGAATAGACCATATGATAAGCCTAGTTCTGTCTAATTTTTTATACCTGTGGAGCGATATAGACATTATGTGGGGCACGGAAAATAGCCCTGTTGCACAGATGACTGAAAAAAGAGGACAGAATGTCAATTTATGATTTCCACATTGAGCACCTGCCCAGTCACCCACCTTAGGGAAAACTCTAATTACGAGTGCCATTTTAATACCCAGTTCGCTGAAATGAGAAAAAAATAAAAAGGTAGTGGTTCTACAAATCAGTGGGACCCATGAATTCCATCCCTGTATTTGGGTAAAGGAAATTCAGAGACTAACATCTTGGTTTGTATCCAGCCTGAAACTTGGAGCAGAGCTTCACAGGCAACTGCATGTGTTTTCGTATTGATTTGCCATAAAGTGCCTGGTCTGCTTCACTCCTGGTCTCTTTTTCTCGACCTTGACTTCTTTCAGCAAAGCTTCAGGTAGTTAAACAGCCTTTTGTTGTTTTTATAGTAACTCTGGCACAAACTATCTGAAATTACCCATTCGATGTTGATCCCCAAAGATCTGTTTCTAAATTTTCACTTTCTCATAGTGCTGATCCTTTCTTTTTAATTGAAGGGCTATGTATGTCTGCAAAGGGAAAAACATCCCATTCCCTATGTGATCTCGGTCCTTTCTCACTATGAACACGTTCTCTATGTTTGGATTCTCTCCTGACCCAATTTAAAAAAAGAATTGCCCTGAATTCTGTACTCAATCCAAGATAAAGAAGATAACGCAAACTTTCCCTTATGTTATGAAGCCGTCTTGCTTCTTTCTAGGCCCTGGGCTCTTAATTTGGCCAAGTTGTTCCAAAGGTTAAGTTAACTATACATTTTCCCAATGTATCAAGATCAAACTCTTTGTTGCCCTTCACAACACAGCTAAAACAAGTCACTCCATTTTATCTGAGGAACTCTTTGTAGAGCTTTCTGACAGCACATGGGCTGGATTGAACTCTTCTGAGAGGAGCTTGGTGCTGTAGTTTGGGATCTGAGCCAAATGAGCCCGAAGGGTTGGTTCCTGCTCCCTCAGTCCTGTGGTGGCCACACCTGGACCTGGTTACTCAAGTAATAAGGAGGTTAAGCCCTGGATGTTGTTTGTAGGATTTGACAGAAAAACAAACCCAACTTGTGATGACAGAAGTTATCTACCAGTGGGGCTTAAACTATGTTCTGCAGGATGAAAATGATAATCCAGATTTTGAAAACACATGGCCTTAAGCCTCGGAGAGCATCAAGACAGTGCTGATACAGGGTATGCATTTGACAAAGGTTGACAAGCAAATATATATGTGCATCCATGTAGCCATCCATATATGTGAATATGTTTTTATAAACAGACTTGTTCTGCAAGTAGGTTTTCTCTGTAGGAGCTTACACACCTGCATGCACTGAGAGACTCTATAGCTCTAAAGTAGGTATTGAGAAACTCCGAGGATGGTAGAACAATGTCATATGTGGAAGAGAAATATAGCATAGCGCAAGGCAACTATGAAATGCTACTGAACACAGATGGAAGGTCAGCATAGATTTCTGGAGAAGGTGATATCTGAACTGACACTTATAGGACAATACAACACACACAAATCTACTTTCTTGATACACTCAGAGGCCTAAGGTCATATTTTAAATCTATGGAATAGTTCAGGTCTGGGTTAAGGTGAGATAGAGAAGGATTGAACTTGGCTGTTTTAAGAATTGCATTTAGGATCTGACGCTCTTGGTTTATACTATTCTCTTCTGCCTGTTGTTATGGATAAAATGATTGCTACAAATGATTATTGGGAAGTATAAACAGAGAGTTTGTAATCTCCCTGTTTGAGCCATCCATTTGAGTCAAGTGGGTTAGGACAGCCCCTCCTAACAACTTTAAAATCCCTCAAGAGCCTTAAACTTGCTTTTCCAAATAAATGAAATCACCATGATCTGAAATAAGAGACTTCAAATGATTTCAAGGTTACTTCAGAGCCACATGTTCACACTGAAAGAGCACCATAGAGCTGCAGTTTACCAACCCCTGGGTTAGAGGGTGAAGGCTCTGAAAAGATAAGCCCCACCCAGTGTTTTGAAATTCTCAGGACATTTGCATTCAAAGAGACTTGTTTAAGGGACTGTTCACAGGCTGAAACAAAAAGGAATTCTTGGGCCTTTTTAATTTTGAACACGTGGTTTGTGACCAACACTGGAAAAACCTGGAGACACGAAGGAACTCCTCTCTAGGACTGAAAGTTAAAGGGAGCCATCAGGCAGCCTAAAATGCTTGCTAGGTGGCCACATGGATCTTCTTATATAATAGAAGTGGGATACATGCAATAATAAAGAAGCAGGTTAAGTTTGGCCACTGATCTGATTCACAGTGACTGAAGGGTAAGATGAGAGTGGGTTGGTTGGTCTGAAGTTCATGACCTAGCACAAGGGAGCTAGGGTGGTTGAGAATTTATGATGGAGCCAATGGTACAAAAGCAAGGTGGCACTGGACACCCTCTTGAACCTAAACAAGGTGGCCCACATTGAGTTGACCATATGAAGATAAGATTTGGGGGCCTGTGAATTGGTGCATATTGCATATGGATTTTATGGATGGCCTGTCCTGATTTGACTTTGCTAATGGACAAGGTTCTCACAGGAATGAAGATTCTCCATGTTGAAGAATATGATTGTCTCCTCAGAGTACTGGGTGATGTAAGTGGGCAGTATAGAATTTGGATACCCAAAATTGGCATGAAGTGGTTGGTTTACAAACTTTTATAGGTGGGGGAAATATTCATAGGATTATAGGATGAAGGTGTAGGTGTTCACATAACTGCAATGGTTAAATAGAGAATATTTTTACTTTGCTTACTTATAGAATATTACAGCTAAGTGAAATTGACACAATTTAAGTTCTGCATTTTAGTTTATTTTAGCAAGTTCAAATATGACTTCATTATCATTTTGTTTAAAAATTATGTATGATTAAAGAGTTTTGTAAAAACGTCAAGTTGACAAGTGATGGTCTATGGTAGTTACAATATTTCACATCAACTTGATAAAAGAATAGAGGGGTGGAATCTATCCTTTCATTCAGGTCATAGCCTGCTTATGCCTCTTCGTGGACATGGCCTTCTCATGAGGATTGTGAAAACTCCCTGTCTCTTGATTCTGCTATCACGCGAGGCAGTCTTCTCTCTCTCTCTCTCTCTCTCTCTCTCTCTCTCTCTCTCTCTCTCTCTCTCTCTCTCTCTCTCTCTCTC